>JALIZH010016714.1:0-56423 GCA_030522465.1 Rhipicephalus appendiculatus
GTGCCTGCAGTACGCAAAGAAATGCTTCGCATTTAATGCAGGTGAACTGTAGCACTACAAATAGGGCTCGACTTTCTTGTTTTCACATAAATGAACATGCACTGTTCACCACAAAATACGCATCGAGTAAATATTTAAACATTCTATTCTCACGCCGTATATGCTTCCAGGCAGTGCACAAAACATACTCAGGTACCTGCTTATTGTTTTCTTGCAGAGCTTGATGTTTTAAGAAAGACAATCACGTCTGTAAAAGAAAGCAATAATAATTGACCTATAACATATTATACAGCATTTGGTTCATGTAGTGGGAGAGTGCAAGAATTTTTTTTTCTCTGAAATAAGATAAGGGCTGTGATGGTGTCGATACATTGCATAATTCTTGCTCGGAATGGCTCAGAAAGTGAATGTGTGAGCAGCGCTGTTGGTGAAAATGTCATAGGGCCTATCCTGTTCCAGAAGCTTGTAACAACGAAAAGAAGTTTATAAAGGCTCTAATAAGCAAAAAAAATGAAGTAGCATTCAGGTTTACAGATCACCAGGTTATTATCATGAATATGTTGGTGCATCCAGTGCACGTTTGCACTTCATATTTTACAGCATTCATTGAAGTAATAAATCACACCTGAAACTTCATGACGTGACAGATATGGGCCATAAGGTTGAACCTCAGCACTGTATAGAAGGCTTTTGCACGTTGTCTGTAGTCGAAATATCCTCTATCGCAACAAACCACACCAGACACTTCATGACGTGACAGATATCGGCCATAAGGTTGAACCTCAGCACTGTATAGAAGGCTTTTGCACGTTGTATGTAGTCGAAATATCCTCTTTCGCAACAAACCACACCTGAAACTTTATGACGTGACATATATCGGCCATAAGGATGAACCTCAGCACTGTATAGAAGGCTTTTGCACGTTGTCTGTAGTCGAAATATTCTCTATCGCAACAAACCACACCTAAAACTTCATACGTGACAGATATCGGCCATAAGGTTGAACCTCAGCACTGTATAGAAGGCTTTTTTGCACGTTGTCTGTAGTCGAAACATCCTCTATCGCAACAAACCACACCTGACACTTCATGACGTGACAGATATGAGTCATAAGATTGCAGCTGTGCACTGCGTAGAAGGCTTTCACACATTCTTGGTCGCCTAAATATCTCCTAACGCGACAAACCACACCTGACTCTTCGTGATGCAACATATATCGGTCGCAAGATTGGAACCAACCTCTGTGTAGAAGGTTTTCACACATTCTTGGTAGCCTAAATATCTCTTAACGCGACAAACCACGCCCGGCTCTTCGTGATCCTACATATATAGGTTATATGATTGGAACCAACCTCTGTATAGAAGGCTTTTTGCATGATCTTGGTAATCTAAATATCCTCTAACTCACTTACAAGCTTCTTAGCTAATTAGCTGTCCAGCTGTAAACAAAATGTGTGTTATATTTAAGTAAACTGTAAAACAATAGAGAAACACCATTGTTCGCATTCTCCTTATTTTATGAGTATCAGAATATACTAGGGAGAATATGTGTCAGAATTGACAACCTGCAAAAAAAGGTATGTGCAACTGGGCATGTGCTAATGTGTAGTTGCATGGCAGAGAAGCAGAACAAGAGTCAAGAAGTGAAATAGCAGGCAACACAAGCAGCACTTAATCATGCAACTTTCTTTTTCTATCACCACTCTCGCGCACGTTCAAACTTCTATTTTATACATGAATGTAAACGAGACCGCTGACAGCTGAATGTGTCGGCGTCGCAGGTACCCGGCACGAAATCACGTCACGCTGCTACCAACAAACGCACGCTTGTTGCTAGCTTGACAACGTACGCAAACGCTTCGGATTCGCACCGAAGCCAACCAATGTTTCAACGTCGTAAAATCCCCAAATCCATTCATGTACGTCGTCACATCACCGAAATGTTTTGGCAAGTGCGAGGTTCGCTTTCGGCAATAGGGAGTTTTCGAATAGCGTACGCAAAGCTTTGCGGTCCTTGCGGTCGCCCGCTATTTCCGTCACTTAACGGGGGCCCGCAAGAGGTTAGCGTATGACGCATGCGCAGTTGCGGCAAAAGCAAACGCAAAGCTTTGCGTACGCTATTCGAAAACTCCCTAATGATGAGGTGAATGGTGATGTTGAAAACAAAGACACTGCGGATAAAAACTCCAGTGCAAGCGCCACGCCATGTCTCGGGCATCATATATAGTGTCTACGTTGCAACGGACACAACGACCGTCAATTTCCTTCAACCAGAGTTCCTCACATGAGCTGGTTACACGAACTCGACGGTAGGCCTACGCTGAAAGCAAACGACACCGCTCTGAATTGACTTCGCAGTAGGCGAGGGCTCACGCTCAAGACTTCAAATCTCCGAAGCATGTCTACACTCGTTTCGAACACAGATCAAAGCACAGGAGCAGCGACACGCCGCAGTAGTCGGTACGATGTTTTCACTCTGCCGACGATCGCACTCAAAACCGGCGCAAGGGCAGCCGGCAGGCATTCGCTGGATTTGTCGGCGTCGCTCGAACTCGGCACAAAACCGCATCCCACTGGTAACACTCGCAGTCGTTCGCCGTGTCGTTGTCGTACTGGATGACGACGCGGTCACTCAGGAACGTTTCGACCGTAGTTTCCGTGCGTGCGCCCAGCACTCCGGTGTGCCGCCGAAGCATAGCCGAAGAGGCGACGTCCATTAGGCATAGTGGTCGGAGGCATCGTGGCCTCTGATTGGTTGGCGCCGCCGTACGCGTGGTGACGTAGGCGAAAATTTCAAGCAGTGCTTGACCTCACCTCGCGCCTCGAAGCGCCTCGTCGCGTATACCCCTCCGCGGGTATACGCTGAGAGACGCATTTGACGCGAAGGCGCGAGCGTACGCGAGCATACGCGTGCCAGTGGTTGGGGCTTAACTCTCCGGCGCGCACTTTTCCCCGAAGGGGGGGGGGGGGGAGGGTAGATGCCCCTGCGCGCACGCGCTTATATCGCGGTGGCGGAGAACGGGGCTTTCGCCGGAACGATAGCGTTGTAGTTACCGGGTGCGCGAAGGTCACATCGCTCGCTGCAGTCCCCCCCCCGTTTGCGAAAAGAGCACGCTTTTCAAACACAGCGAAGTAACAACTGTGACACTTGTTAGTTCGCGCTCGTCTGTACCTGTGAATACGTTTCGTGCGTCGTTTTTGGTTGAGCAGCGCGTCAAGTGTCGAGCTGTGAATGTTTTTAGTTCGCTCTCGTCCTGTGCGTGTTGTTTTCGTGCGTCATGTGTGCTTGAGCAGCGTGCTGCACTTTTCGACCTGCTTGCCATTCATCGCTTGACATTCCAATTTGTTGCTATCGCATTCATTGCTTCGCTTTGTGGCAAAACTGTGACTTTTTTTTCCTTGGGTGTTTGTATGGCACTGCTCATAAACAATGCTAGTCATTGCGCGTTCAATGCACTTTATTCGGTATTACTTATTACCACTTAGTACCACTTATCTTTTCTCCTATTTATTGCAGCTAGTACTCGCCCTAGATGTTTAGAAACAAAGGCTACACGAACTAAATTATGACTTTTTCTTTTTGAGGGGTGACCGGCAGTTTTTCATATAAATGAGAATGGTTGTCGAGAAACAGTTGGTTTAGTTGTGCTTTTGTTATATGCTGCTGTAATTTACGGAGGTCATATTTTCTGCTAGCCATGGCACATTTCAGGTTAACTAGTGTGCCCTCTAGTGATGTCAGACCATAATTCCTGTGTTAAGTTTTGTACGCGGCATTTTGAAGTCTGAAACCGTTAATTATTTAGTGGGCGCAGCTTGAAACATGGATGCTGCATCCACAAACATTTTCAACTAACGTCTAAGATGACGTCTTACGTTCAGAACGCCTATTCTTGCTTCTATAGGGATGCCAGTTTTTGCCAGCATTTTTCTTGGTGCGAAATTTTCCAACAGAGGCATGTAAGAAAGTTTCTAAATTTGTGAACAATACACTTCAGCAACAGTGATTTTGGAAGCCACTTACGTTCTTTTTTTATAACATATTATTGGCTGGATGGGCTAAATATTCTTTTGCAGTTTTGTTTTCTTATCAGTGTTTTCAACACATTCGTGTCGAGTTCCACTAACTATGATTTTAAGTAGCCCTACTTAACGGCTGTTTTCAAATGAACAGAGACACAAACCAGGTGCTTGATGCAGGCCTCCTTGCCTGCTTGCAATGTGTGTGTGTGTGTGTGTGTGTGTGTGTGTGTGTGTGTGTGTGTGTGTGTGTGTGTGTGTGTGTGTGTGTGTGTGTGTGTGTGTGTGTGTGTGTGTGTGTGTGTGTGTGTGTGTGTGTGTGTGTGTGTGTGTGTGTGTGTGTGCGTGCGCGCGCGTGTATGTGTGCGTGCGTGCGTGTGTGCGTGCGTGCGTGCGTGCGTGCGTGTGTGTGTGCGTGCGTGCTTGCGTGCGTGCGTGCGCGCGCGTTGTGAAATGTGTCTCTTTCTCTCTATTTTTCACTCCCTCATTCCCCACCTCATGAGTATCGTGGCAAACTGGACGCTAGTTAACCTCCCTGCCTATCCTGTATTCCTTCTTTCTCTCTCTCCTTCTTGCAAAAAAAAAGTTCAGCGGAAGATGAAGCGTTGAGGAAACGTTTCAACGTGGGGGCTTGTCTTCGGCCATGACAGAAACTATACCCCTTGCCGAATCATCGGCTTCAGCGACATTCCCTTTTCGGCAATTTCTCTTCACGTCATCCTAGTGTTTTATTCAGTAGAGCTAATTGAGACGACCCTTACATATTGCAGAATGGCTATACCAGGTCCTAAGTTTTCTCATATCGCATTGTTAGTTGTTGGACAACAATTTTGCTAATGATGAATCGTGCAACAAAAAGTTGTGTTCTTGAAGGTTGGATACCATTATGTGACACCAGCGCAAAACAAGGAACAAGGGACATGGAAGAACTACAAACGAGCGCTGAACTTTCAACTCCTCGCTCGTTTGTAGTTCTTCCTTGTCCCTTGTTCCTTGTTTTGCGCTGGTGTCACATAATGAACCACCAACTTGCCCAAAAAATGTGCCCTCTTAAATTGGATACCATATAGCTGCCGTATAACTACCGCGATATTCTGTTCTTTTGCCGCTTCTGTATGATATCTAGTCGCATGCTGTATCTAATTTTGTGGTTTTTTACGGTACTATGCTGTACAAGAATCGTTCCTGTTTTATATAATAAATATACAACATGACCACTTTTGTCTGTGAATCTAAGGAGCTGTCACTCTGTTGTAGTAATTACAGAATAAAATATCTGTAATTACTTTAACACTGAGGGTTTTCTATAAAGGTTTCTACAAAACCAAAACAGCAGAAAAAAAATAGATCCTGCACGACATTTTAAAAACGTCTAGAAAACGTTTTTTTCAAAGACAGTGCAATGAGATATTTTAAGTATCTAAGCAATCCGTCTTATAGAATGGGATTTTTTAAAGACATTTTTTAAACGTTTTCGAAAACGTTTCGAAAACGTTTTCTAGCAGAATGGGATTTTTTGTAACGGTTTTAAAACGTTTTCTAGAAAAATGGGATTTTTTTGTGACGTCTTTAAAACGTATTGTAGGCTGTCTTGAAAATGGATTCTAGCCGGACATTACACAAGACATAAAGCGTTTTCTAGACCTTTTGCTTCTTTTCCGCGACGTTTTCTAGACGTTTATATGGTCTCTAATAAACGTTTATAAAACGTCTATTATCCGTTTTGTGCTACCTGCGTACTACGTGCCGAGGAGTAAGGCAGGAGAGGTTTTTCGGCGTGGGGCTCGTATCTCCAACACACATGCCAGTTAAAGAAGGACCGTCTTAAATCAAGATATTTGAGCATTCGTGGCGGGCGTAGCGCAACAAACGTAGACGGAAAAAAAGGAGAACCACACAGGACAGGCGGTAAACTTGAACTGGTTTTTAATCGCAAGAATCGCAAGCCAGAAAACTAGCAAACAAAGCAAATACGGCAAAACCCAGCCTGATAACAGAAGAAACTGCGAGACATTGTACTATCTGAATTCAGGAGAGGAGCGCGTACCAACAGGGTGATGTGTCTCTTTGCAATCAACCTTGATGCATCACGCGCGTGCCTACCCCTTTTCCAACAGGTGTATTTCATTATTTAATAGTGCCACAGACGAATGGCTGATGCATGAATGACCATTTATTTGTAGCGCTTCTGTTACCGCCCCATATGTTTGAATGATTTCGTCATGAAACTGCAGCCGCTATTACTTTATTATTTTTTTTGTTGTTGTTAAGGCTTCGTTCGGTTTAAACACGCTTCGAGAACATAGACCAAGGCTGACTTCAAGTGCCTCTAAAACGCCAGTTCGTATGTCGACTTCATTCGATAGGTGGTTCTGTTGTGTCTTCACGTGTTCTGTGTGCGTGTGTGCGCGCGCACCCGGTGACGCCTCAGCTAGCCGCCTGCTCCACATCGGACTATTGCTACTACCACGTGCTCATCGTTATCTGTCTACCACTAAGCTGCCTATAAATACGTTCTACGCTTTTCAATAAACCTCTTTTTCTTTCTGCTGACCACGTTGATACATTGCTGGTCCGGCGCTACTATGCGCAAGCCATGGCTATGCTACAGGTTCAAAACAGACATATATTTTTCTTACTCTGACACATTAATTCGACTTCAATCGAACCATGAGGAATGCGCGATAAAGTCTCTCTCACTTTACACACAGGTGCACGCAGCATTGGGATGAGCGTACCAGGTGATTTCGTGCAATCAGAATTCTAGGGCCATGGACATGTTCCATGGGTGACGATGTGGTTTTTTAGTGATAAACATGCGTGGTGATAAACAAGCGTGGATTCCGAGAATAAACTTCAGTTTGAAGTTAGTGCTCGTCTCGTGTCTCAGTTTCTTGCTTGTGTCTGTTTTGCGTGATATACCTGCTTAAATCGGCAGTCATTTTTACTATAGGTACATGTGTCTCGAAGGCACAGAAGGCCACGAAAGATTACTTAAGGTCAAAAAGTTTGTGTGACTACCTATAGACTTCATGTGCTCGCCCAAGTGCACGCATGATTCTGTCAATCTCACTCTTTTCTCCTGTCTGTCTTTTCGCCCCTTTATCCCTCTCCCCCCATGCAGGGGTAGCAAACCTGACGTCCATTTGGTTAAGCTCCCTGCCTTTCCTTGCAGCTCTCTATCTCTACAATGGATTGTGCTTACTTACGTTGTCGTCCATACCAAGGCAAGCATGCTTCTGCGGCACGGTCCGGTAGTCCCAGTCGAAGGGACCATGGAAATGTGTCATGGCAAGCAGCGGAATCTCAGTAGCTGCATTTTCGACACCTCCTGCCTCGATAAGCAGTACCGTTCGCCGTGGATCGGCGGAAAGCCTGCTGGCTAGTATGCATCCGGCTGATCCGCCACCAACTGCGTGTTTAAAAGAAAGGGACTAATGTATTTGATTTACTTACGAATACCAAATCCCTACATCTACGTCTGTGCATTGAAAAACAGATACCGCGCTTCAAACGCCCTCCGACGTATGTGGGAACGCTTTCCAAAACTACAGCTCCCTCTTCGTAGATAGCCACCTAGATGCAGCGATGGCGCAAAGGTGGAGCATCAGCCCCGCATGCGAGAGGTCCGTGGTTTGAATCCCGGTCACCATAGTGCTAGATAAAGAAAGCGACGGAATACCAATAAAGAAGGGTGTAAGGCAGGGAGACACGTCCTCCCCAATGCTATTCACCACGTTCTTACAGGAGGTTTTCAGGGCCCTAGATTGGGAGGAGTTAAAAAATTACACCATCTCCCGCTAAAGGGAACCATGTGTAGATGTGAAGCAGCGGGCGCTAACGCTTACACTGGCGGCGGCGTTGACGCTGGCGCTCATCGCAGCGTTGCGCAGGAGAGAAAACTGGGGAGGCGCAAAGCAGGCAGTGATGGAGCAGTGTTTCCTACTGGAACATGCCAATCGCTGCTAATGGGCAATGAGAGACAGAAGACTCCGACTGGACACAGAGACCCGCACTCCGCTTTTAGTTAACGCGCACGCTGCGAATTTTTATTGTTCAACAACGCACAGGAGAAATCTCCCACCGGCACCACCTTGGAGGTCAAGATCCATTGCCATATATACGGGGTGGCCAGTGAACGGTTGTGCAGCGCGAGCAGTCGGTTATTTCAACCAAGAAACTCGGTAGCAGACGCTGCCTGCGTCGGCGTCGCGAGGCGAGAGAGGGGGGGAGCGTAGGAGAGGAGAGAGAGGGGGGTGACACGCGTGCGCAGTGGGAGTGTGAACGCCGCGGGCAGGGATGCCTAGAGGAGAGAGGGGGGTGGGGAGGAGGAGGAGGGGAGGCGCATGCGGAGTGAGGGTGTGGTTGCCGCGGGGAGGGATGCCTAGAGGGGGGGAGAGGAGGTTTTTTTTATTTTTATTTTTTTTAAAGGGTTTGCGCATGCGCAGTAAGGGTGGGCACGCGGCACACCACCACCACCGGATTAAGCTTCGCCATAAGATGCTTCACATATAAAATAAGAGTTAATGGAGAATACCTTAGTAACTTGCGCTTCCCTGATGACACCGATTGATGAGTATAACTCAGAGGACGAATTACACCTCATGATAACTGAATTGGACACGGAAAGCAGAAGAGTAGGTCTGAAAATTAATACACATTAAACTAAAGTAATATGCAACAGTCTCGACAGAGAACAGCGCTTTGCGATAGGTGCCGAGACACAGATACAGGACAGATACAGAACATTTGTTAGACAAAAAGGTGGACAAATTCGTTTCCTTAATGGCGCAGCGTGCGTCAATGAAAATATGTGACATCATTTTTCCTTGTTTTCAGTCTTGGTTTACCGGCTTTGTTACAGCGAAAGCTGCTATGACATCACAACAAGGGCCGTTTTTGCGCCGTAGTTGTCCGCCGCCGCCGCCGCCGGTGTCCGTAACCACTATCGCACGAAGTAAGAAAAAAAGAAATAAATAAAAAATACTTATGACAGAATGCGAATCGAACCCGGGCCCTCTGCGTGGCAGCGCAGCACTCTACGACAGAGCTACGCCAGTGCTTGAAACTGCTTTGCAAACTGACCCTATGCAGGCTTCATGTCGGGCAAGAAATCGCGTTAACATGCGTTGTAAAGTGTTTTAGAACAGTAAATTAACAACCACGCGTCACGCAATGCCCCAACCCATTACAAAAGCCTCAGGCATGATTCTTCATCGTCGTTGGCCACAGCATCAACAAAGTGCACATAATGCATTACAAGTGTGTAGCGGGGACCACGCTTTTCCGAAGAATGCCGAATAATAGCATAATGAACGATTCCCCACTACACAAAAAATATGATGATTTATGGCGTAGTGGGTACCATGCAAGTGTTTTGCAGTAGTTGCCCCATGAGTGTTTAAAAAAGGCTCTAGAAAAGCCGCTCTTCCAGCTTTCGCTGTGACTGTGCTGCGCCTTGGGCGCCGGTCTGGCGGTTTTTTTTTTTTATGTGAAAATGCATCATCTATCTTTTAATAGGTCAACTTCTCTGTCGATTTGCATTAGACAGGGTGTCTCAACTATTATGCATGAATGCAAAAATAGAGCGATTGCGTTAGTCGAAGAAAACCTAGTGTCCATTGTTTCCAGTACAATGGAGTAGCGGCCAGTGATTTTTTTCGCAGAGATTTCATTGTGTAATCGCGAATATCGTAGTAGATATTCGGAGGAAGAAAATGGACCCAGGCCGGTTACGTAATGAGGTGGACAGATAACAGACACAGTGAACTCTCACTTGTACGAACGTCGGTTTAATTAATATTTCAGAAAAGCGAACTTTTAGAAAATCCCCGGTGGTTTTCCTATGCATTCTGTGCAAAAATCTTTCAGTTAAACGAAGTTCTGAATAGTGAATATTTCAGTTGAACGAACTTGATCTGCGGACCTGGGCTAATTTTTTAGATCAATTCAATGAAGTTTCGCGCTCTGCAGCACTGGCGTAGCCGATGCGTGCCGCCCCCTAATCACCCATACATCGGCGGCGATGAAACATAGCTTGTGCATGCAGTACGGCCGAGGCAAAGCGGCCGTGCGGGAGACGAAAACGAGCCACGTGCGCTTCAGTACCTGCGCAGACGTATCATATTTGTAAATTGTTTCCAGTGTTCGTCCGAAACCTAAAGAAGAGTGCGACGAAGAAGATGTATTGGCTGAGGCAGTTTCAAATCCTGTATCTCTAGCCGAGGCTGTAGGATATATTGCGTGCAGTGGCGAGACTTCGTGTCACAGCAACAAGCTGTGCCAGAGGCAGTGCACAGAAACATAGACTCTCTGGACAGCTTTCTCTTTTCTTGCGCCTTAAGGGCGCCAGTCCAAATGAAAATTACATAATTATTTTCAAAATAAATTGCATCTCACACGCTTGAACCTTATTTTTGCTGAGCCCAATGCTGTTTCGTATTCCAGTGAATATTCAGTTTAGCAGTGGCGTAGCCAAGGGGGGAGGGGGGGGGGAGGTTGATTTTTTTTTTCAGTTTTGCCTGCATATATATACACGCACACATACAAACGCACTCACAAACACACATAAAGTATGGTCGAACCCCCCCCCCCCCCTCCGAAAAAAATTTCTGGCTACGCCCCTGCAAATGCGGGGACACTGAATCCCTACGGAACCTAACTTTCCCGGGGTATAGGGTACCCAGGCCGACCCTGTGCCCCGACTTCAAACGTGCTAGGGGTATCGTACTCTTGTCCGCAAAGACATCAGCTTTGTGGCGAAGACCACCCCCGCATAGAAGCAGGGCCTGGAATCACAGCTAGTTGAAATCATCCCCGGTCGTGCTAGCAAAACCAACATTTTTCTTTTAAACGTCTACAGTCCCCCCGAGGGACAGACTTAGAAACTTCAACAACCTCTTCCTGGTGGCTACAAAGCAGGCCAAAAATAAGCGTCTAATCATCGCAGGAGACTTTAACGCCCAGTATAAATCATGGGGTTACTCCAAAGATGACGCCAAAGGAAACAAACTTGCTGAGTGTGCGGATACGCTTGGTCTGAAACTCGTCACGGACCCTAGATTTCCGACACGCAAGGGCAATTCCGGCCAGCGTGATACCACCCCAGACTTAGCCTTCCTGCGCAACGTAGAAGGGTCGTGGGACAACCTACAGGAGGACCTGGGTAGAGACCACTTCATCACGGAAATCAGCATAATCATTAATTACTCAACCCCCCGCTCAGAAAATACACGTACATTGACTGGGATATGTTTCGCCATATCAGGAACAAAGAAGACAGGCCCCGGGAAACATTCGACGTCCTCGTGAGTAATCTGAAAGCGGCGGTCAGCAAGGCAACCAAAGAAATCTCAGCGGAACTGGAGGTACCAGCAATGGACTCTAGACTAGCACATCTCCTAGAGGCCAAAAACGCACTTAGTGAACGATGGAAGAAACAAAAGCTGTACCGGCGGCTCAGAGCCAAGATATCTCAACTCAACAAGGACATAGAGCAACATGCCAAGAAACTCACTGTGCAGCAATGGGATGAGGTCTGCAACGAAGCTGACGGGAAAATGCGCAAAAGTAGCAAGTGGGCCCTACTCAAGCATCTGCTTACTGAAAGCACCATACCATCCCAAAGCAGCGCCCGGTGAGAAATTGAGACTCGTGCACATGAACACCATGGAAGGCGGTGATCTACAGGCCTTCGCTGATAAATTAGCGGACATTCACTTACCACTTAAAGGCAAATCTATTCCGTGGGACAAACCCAGGCCTGAATATGAAGGAGCTCCGCAGTCAGCCTTAGATAGACCATTCGAAGTTGCGGAGATCGTTCATGCCTTGCGGGACCTAAACGGATGGTCGGCGCCCGGCCCAGACGGAATCTCAAACAAGCTTCTTAGAAACCTTGACAACGCAGCGACAGAAGTCCTTACAGAAAAAAAATTGAAGGGCACTTTGTACATTCCAAAGCGTGTTCGGCGAAAGCGTGTGGCCATTCCACTGACGGAAAGACGGACGGAAAGACCGACGGACGGACAGACGGACATCCGGACGGACGGACATCCGGATGGACGGACGGACAGACGGACATCCGGACGCACGACGGACGGACATCCGGACGGACGGACATCCAAACGGACGGACGGACAGACGGACATCCGGACGGACGGACATCCGGACAGACAGACGGACGGACGGACGGACGGACATCCAAACGGACGGACGGACGAACATCCGCACGGAAGGACATCCGGACGGACGGACAGACAGACGGACATCCGGACGGACGGACGGACGGACATCCGGACGGATGGACGGACAGACGGACATTCGGACGGACGGACGGACGGACATCTGGACGGACGGACGGACAGACGGAAATCCGGACGGACGGACGGACAGACGGACATCTGGACGGACGGACATCCAAACGGACGGACGGACGGACATCCGGACGGACGGACGGACGGACAGACGGACATCCGGACGGACGGACGGATGGACAGACGGACATTTCGACGGACGGACGGACATCCGGACGGACGGACGGACAGACGGACATCCGGACGCACGGACGGACAGACATCCGGACGGACGGACGGACGGACGGACAGACGGACATCCGGACGGACGGACGGACATCCAAACGGACGGACGGACATCCGGACGGACGGACGGACATCCGGACGGACAGACGGACATCAGGACGGACGGACATCCGGACGGACGGACATCCGGACTGACAGACGGACATCCGGACGGACGGACGGACATCCAAACGGACGGACGGACGGACATCCGGACAGACGGACATCCGGACGGACGGACGGACGGACGGACGCCGGACGGACGGACACCAGACGGACGGACACCGGACGGACGTGAGCATGAGACATTAAAGGCTTTCGCCTTAAAATCAATCAAGTGTGGTCCGATGGTGATGTCCCCGAGGGGTGGAGAATGGCCAGGGTCGTATTCATACCCAAACCGGAAAAGCCCCTGCAGTCAGAAAACTTGCGCCCGATATCAGTTACATCATGCCTTGGGAAAGTGGCTGAACATGTCATTCATAATCGAATTAGCGGACACATTGAGGACGAAGGTCTCTTTCGCCATAACATGGTGGGCTTCCGGAAATCTCTGTCCACACTAGGCGCTATGCTCCTCATTAAGAGGGCCATAATCGACAACACGTTTCTGGACATCAAAGGGATAATGGCGCTCGATCTGAGAAAGGCATTTGATAGGCTCAGGCATGAGAACATTCTCAATGAAGTTTCCAGGTTGAGCCTCGGTGAAAAATTTCACAACTCCTCTTTGGCAGATCGGAAAACTACAGTCAGTATTGGCCCCATCAAGAGCAAAGAATACACACTGGGTAACGTTGGCACACCGCAAGGATCAGTGTTGTCTCCGCTTTTATTCAACATTGCAATGCAGAGCCTGTTCCAGCGGCTCGCCGACGTCCCGGGCATTGGTCATGCAATATACGCGGACGACATCACCATATGGTCCGCGGAGGGCTCTCTTGGGAAGCTGGAGGGCAATCTACAACGAGCACTCGACGTCACGGAAGATTTTCTGACCAGCACGGGGCTGCAGCTATCCCCTGATAAATCAGAACTCCTCCTCCACAAGCGCTTTCGGAGGCGGGGCCCGGTGATTGATGGGCAGCCTATTAGCCTGCGATCCAGAAGCGGAAAAACAATTCGCATCTGTGACTCCATCAAGGTTCTGGGTATGACTGGAAAGCACAGCAATAACAACACCGAGGCACTCAGACGACTCGAGAAGAGCGCTCACAGCTTCCGCAGGGTCATCTCCAGAGTTGCCAACAAGAGAGAGGGGCTGAAGGAGGATAATCTCATGAAAGCCTTCCATGCGTTCCTCCTCAGCCACATTATTTACACCACCCCTTTCCTAAAACTGACGAAGGAGGAACTTACTAAGATCGACGCCCTTATCAGGAAGGGGCTGAAACAGGTCCTAAATTTTCCGAAAAGCACCAAAACGGAGCGGCTATTACAGCTCGGACTGCATAACACAGCAACGGAGCTCTTTCAAGCCCAACGAACAGCGCAGATCTGCCGATTGTCACTTACCAAAGCAGGCACCAGGATTCTCTCGGAAGCCGGCCTACAACCCCTCTTCATGCCCCCGGAGAACACGGACTCTCTATTGAGATAAGAGGAGCCATACGCGTCAACCCGATCCCCAGGAACATCCATCCGATGCACAACGAAGGGCGAAGATGAGCTAGAGCCGAGGCCATCCTGGGGAAGATCGGGCGCTCAAGCTCAGCTGCCCTCTTTGTCGATGCAGCCCAATACTGGAAGAGGGATGCGTATGTCGTCACTGTTGTCAATGAGAAAGGATCCCTAGTCAACGCTATTACGGTGATCACCAGATTCACTCACGAAGCCGAAGAACTCGCAATCGCGGTTGCTCTGCACGAACGAAGAAGGAATGTCACCATCTTTTCGGACTCAACAACAGCCATCCGGTCATTCTCATCGGGCTTAGTCTCCACTACGGCTGCTCAGATCGCGAATAATGTTACTATACTCAAGCTAATGAAGTGGAAGTCCCCCCTGACACATATCACATGGTTCCCGGCCCATATGGGTAATATCTCGTCTTCCCCGACCGGCAACCCAAACGAGAAGGCTCACCAGCTAGCGCGCGAACTAGCTACCCGCGGTGGTGAGCGGCCCTATCAGACGGGAAGTGAACGGGGATGGATGGACTTCAAGGATCCATTGGTTTCCTTTCACGAGATCACCTCAGCTCATAAACTAGGGCGCAGAGTTTTCCCCCCTCCACACCCTAAATTGAATAAAGGCCAAGCAGTTACACTTCGCCAACTTCAGATGAAAACTTACATCACACCATCCATACTTCACAGACTCGACCCGGATTTCTCACCCCACTGTCCGCACTGTCACCACGAGTACTGTAATTTTGAACATATGCTCTGGTTGTGCCCCTTTAACTCGGGGTCAGAACTACCAGACAAAACCTCCTGGGAGGCTGCCATGCGCAGCGCGGAACTCAATGACCAACTACTGGCCGTCCATAGGGCCCGGGACATCGCCGAGAGGCTCAACCTCCCGGCTCCATCCTGGGTGGAGCCACCTGGCTGAGCTAGCGGAGCCTCCGGTCCCGTCCAGTCTCTGCCACTTTTGGACCAAAATAAAGTTCTCACTCACTCACTTGCTTTCACACGTGTTTTATTTATGCTTGCTCTGACATGGACGACCAAAGACGCTGTCGCTCTTGCCGGCGTCTTCTTCTCTCGCGTAACGCTCGGCTCGAACGTGCGAAGTAGCTGAGGCGCAGCTACGTCGTCTTCTCCGAGACGCTGACGTGTCGCCGCAGCCCCCCCTTTCCCTTCTAGCGAGGTAGCCAGTGTGCGAAGCAGTGATTCCTATGAGCAGCTGGTAGCTTCTGCTGTTGTGAAGTGCGTTCGTCTTGAGTTCGCTGATGGCTTGTCGTCTCCGTGGACAGCGTCTGTGTTGAGGAAAGCCGGCTTAATGCGATCGACGGAGACTGCTTTTGCATCCATTGAGCAGCACGACGAGATGCTTCGGGCAACGCATGACGACATTAAAGGGTCAGTCGTAAGGCGGTTGCAGTGGTGGTCTGATGGCATCGTGCCATATACGAAGGAGTGGGTGCAATCGTGGAGAGCACGACTGATGAAACATGGGCACGAATGTTGAAACATGGACACGTCTCTCATGGCACTCCTGAGGTGATTGGCATAATCAGCAACGTCCAATGGTGGTACCGGTAACGCGGCGAAAAAGTGGCCAGAAAACCTTAGTCGTGCCAAAAACGAGCTAACCACGTTTTTTCGTAAAAACCTAAGTAGTTCCTTCGTCGCCTTCAGCTTCGATGTGTTCTGTCGACGAAATAATAGTTTCACAAGACATTTGTCTTGTCGAGTTGCACTGCAATGGATGCCAGTGACTGTCTCTGAACATTATATACAGGACAGTCGCACAAGATGTGGTGGTGTGATGTCTCCTCGCAACGACAGGTATCGTGTCGTGAAGAGCGTTGTCGGCCATTCCGATACGAAAGCAATAAGATTTCGTGAATGCCACCCCCTAGCCATAAGCGATAAAGCAGTGTGCCCCGTCTTGGGCGGAGTCCACTTAGCAAGGTATTAAAAGTGGGACCGAGGACTGCAAAGGGTTGGGGGGAACAGAAAAAATGAGAAATTTAAAGGCATAAAATGAAATCAGATGGCGCAGGACAGCTTCAAAACTATAGCCGAAAAAGCTAAAACAAGGAAATCGGGCTCCACTCACAATGCATTGGGTGCCTAGCGATATACGAACGGCCAGCTGTCGAAAGCACGCTTTTTCTCTCCTTCAGTCAATCTTGACTCATCGACGAAATTTGCTTACACTTTTTCCCCCCGATGACCATGGAACGTAATAGATGGCTTCTGCCAAACAAAAAGCCTATTTCAAAAGGTGGCTCAGGCCAAACGTGTTGGATTTTTTCTTCTGTTGACCAACGCGCCTGTGCAAACTACCGAGATGCCCAGAAGGTCACGCGTAAGCGAAATCTGTCCTCTTCTTTCACTGGTCAGATAGCATAGTCTTGGTATAGTTTAGGCGCGTTGGCCAGCGGAAGAAAAAGGGAGGCAGTTGAAATGTTCACCATGTTTGGCTCCTGTAACGAACGCCCTTTTAACAAGAAAAAAAACTTGCGAACTTGAAATTGCAATTACACATATCAAGCTTACAAAACATAATAATAATAACTATTAGGGTTTAACGTCCTAATACCACGATGTGATTATGAGAGAAGCCATAGTGGAGGGCTCCGGAAATTTCGACTGTGTAAGGTTCTTTAACATGCACCCAAATCAACGTACACGGGTCCTCAGCGTTTTCGCCTCCATCGAAAATGCAGCCACCGCGGTTGGGATTCGATTCCGTGACCTGCGGTCAGAACTTGTGCACCTTAACCACTGGACCAACGTGGCGGCGAAAACTTACAAACCATTCATGTCAAGGGCACCTTCATTGCAGATGGCGCCTAACCTTCCTAAACATCCCAACCAACCAATATAGTAGGTCAATGTTGTGATCAAGCGTTCATTTCTTCCCATACTGGTCGGCTCATATAGCTTCAACACAAGTATACGTTACGTCACTCTCCAATCAATGATCGCGTAAATAAACTCTAGCTCTTCCTACGTAGATATCTTGTTTTCTCTAAAGGTGGTAAATAATTGCAGCTTTTATAAATCGACTACTGTTTGAACCGGGTACGTCGAACCAGGCGCATCACAACTTTTTTTTGGCAAAATAATAAAAAGGAGTTTACAAAATCACACCTAAAAATCCTCTTTCAAAGTCTTAATTTCCAATATAGATGCCAACCGAGAAACACGCAGTTGTAGACCCAGTAGTGCCGACGCAATGCTCTGGAATCATCATAGACATACACCAGGCGTTTGTACGTTAAATGGATGACATAAGGACTTCCAGTAAAATTGCTAGTGTGCTGAAACTTAAGGGATTGAGCTTTCACAGTCGAAGTAGCAGGACATTCTGAGTCACCAAAGCCGGCATATAGCTAGCGTGCCAGAACCACGAACTATAACGCAAAGAAGTTTATATGGGCGAGTCTAGAAGTCGCGACCTTCTTCTCAGGGACAGTATTGTCGCTGAGCTACTGCAGTTAGGCAAGCCTGCGCAAGAAAAATTCCCCATCTCCCGCTAAAGGGAACCATGTGTGGATGCGAAGCAGCGGGGAGATAATTAGCTTGAGCGGGAGGAACGTCGCCGCTCTCGTTTCACGGCAGCGGTCCGGGCGCTCATCGCGGCGCTGCACAGGAGAGAGAATGAGGCGGGCGCGCTCCATCATTTTCATACCGCGGAACTACCGTGACGCCCCCAGCGAAGTATGCAGCTGTCGCACCACCTGTCGTGCGCACCGCTCCGTAGAGGATTCCTAGAGGAGAGAAGGGGTGACCATAGGAGAGAGAGTACAGGATAGGGGGGAGGGGACGCGCGGGGCCGCTCCGTATTCCTAGAGTAGATAAAGGGGGGTGAGCGTAAGAGAGAGAGGAGGAGGGACGCGCATGCGCTGTGGTGGTGTGGGACGGACTAAGCCCCCCTCCATACACATGCAAGCAAGGTCAAGGGATGGGATCAACCTGGGCGACAGACACCACCTGCCTAGCCATTGCTAAGCAGCCTCTCTGTGCTCTCGGCCATGACTCTGATGACTGTAGTAGTGGTTGACGGCCTTCATATCACTACAGTGTGCTGGTTCGCATAATGGGTGCTTCCCTACTTCATGAAAGTGGCCGGACGCGGGACGGGGGACGCGGGGCGCGGGGCGCGGGACACGGGACGCGGGACGCGGGAGGGACGGACAGAGCCCGGAGCATAAGATGCTTCGCATCTAAAACATTTTAAAAAGTCGTGCGAACACGTACTCGCTTACCTATGATGTAATCATACTCTTCATGGAGCTTTCGAGTGTCACAATCAAAGATTGTTGGGCACTTTTCCAAGTGTAGCAGGGAAAGCGTAGCAGCAATCAAAAGCAATGGCCATTTTGGAGCAATAAATGCCATGTAGGCTGGTTGCACCATGGCTCTTGGTGTGGATGCGAGACAGCGGCCCGAGCAACTGAATAAACGCGACTCGAAGCTAGCGCAAGTCTGCCCTCGGCCTCTGTTATAGAAACTATATATACACAGGCATTGTCTGCTGGCACCGGAGACAAGTAAACTTCGTAAGAGCCTCTCAACGTTGTTGTGACCGATGGTGTAATGTAGGAATTAATATACACGTTGCTGCATTTTTTTTTTTAGAATGCCGAATGTGCAATACTAGGAGTGCATTTCTTGATTTTATATTTTAATCTGCGTTTTTAATGGATGCGAAAATGCTCGAGGCCAGTGTACTTAGATTTTAGTGCATGTTAAAGAACCCCAGGTGTTCAAAATTTTCAGAGCCCTCCACTACGGCGTCTCTCATCATCATATCGTTGTTTTGGGACGTTAAAGCCCATCAATTATTATGTATTTTATTCTACGTTTACCTAATCCATGCGGTTTTTCGCTCATATAACATTACGTGTATGACCAATAATATCAACGCAGAATTTCTTGGTCAAACTTTACTCGGGTTAGACACCCACTCCAATTTTTTATTTTCTGTAGCATTACGTCTACGCAAGTGTTCTGTCCGATATTTAATGGGGAACCTTAAACCAACTACGCAGTCTTAAAGTAGAGGCCTCTAATTGGCGTTATTCAGATCGCTAGTGCCAGAGACCGCATGATTTGCACACCTTTTGGATGCCATGTTTACGTCCATTTCAAAGCTTTATCACTCATTTTGGGTACCCGATTTCACGCCTCAACTAACCGCACTTATCTAAATGCGCTCCTCAAATGTCCGTTAACTCTGCGAGCTCCCAAACCATGTTTCACAACGGCGTCTCCGTGCCAGTCTAAAAGTAAAATTCAGCCTCAGAATAATATTTAAGAGCACTTTACTAGTAAAGACACAGGCCTTCAATAAACGAGTCGCTAGATGGCCAGTGCTGTTTCTCCCTCAAATTCTGTTAACTTCTCAGTAGCATTCGCTCGTCTTTGTGCGTACTATACAACCTTTATGCAACGCAGAGAACGCCACTATGCATGTCACCACACCACGAAAAGGCTTTCGAGTGACAGCCTGTCGTCGCGCTTTCTGCGATGACGACTAAACAAAAGCTTCGGGAGAGATTCCGCGGGCCGAAATGGGCGACCCACCCACGCTCGAGCAACTCGGAACGCACAGCTGTTCCTCAATATACTGGCGACACCGTCGGCAGTTTCAACACTACAAACACGTGTCGTTTGCAGTAACGTCATGGCGTTGCGATGGGCCTAGAAGGAATTATTTAATGCGTGAGCTTTCTATACTCGCTTACAAGCCAAGGGCAGTGCGGCGTTTCGCCGTCAAAGGACCCCCCCCCCCCCCCCAGCCAATGGCGTTTGCGTGTCATCGTGGCGTCGCGGCCGACCGCCTTCGCGCCGCGCTCACGAGAGGAATCAAAAAGCGTGCTTTTCCGCCCAACTTGCCTCAACCAAAATGGCCGCCTCCGCTGTTCGCGACAATCCACCGGCGTCGTCAGTGAGATCGCGCTCTCGCAAGCTGACTTTAGTGCCGGTCATTTGTATCGAAATGTGAATTACGTGAAAAATCTTGTTTGTGTGTTGTGTGAATGTGTTCAGTAACGACTATCGCGGTGTTCTTTCGTCTGCTGCGTAAGCAATCAGCGCTGCCTGGAAACAGCCGCCGATGCACGTACTGGAACATTTGAGCCGTTGATCGGCGCTTCAGTATAGGCTTCTAAAGCAACTGCTGTTATCGCAACTGGGATATACACGGCGCTCCCTTCGCCAAACACTGCCCTGCCGCCCCGCTTTCGCGCATAGCTCTCGGTTTGCGTCTGTGGTGCATCACAGTGGAATTTATGCTAGCAGCGCTCTGCACCGAATGCAGAGCGCATGCGCGCCCGTGTCCTTGCCGCCACCGCTGTCAGATCCGGCGCGAAACCGCCATCGCCGGCAGCGTCTACCCCCAGTAACCAGGGCTGGGCAGTATCGCTATACAAGAGTATCGCGATAGTATTTCAGAGCTGGGCAGGATGGCTACTCCTCGGCTGCGGAACAGACTCTGCGGAACAGGCCATCATATGGTGATCATAAGGCAACAGAAGAGCCAAACAGTGCCGATAAATTAAGCGATATCCAGAAAATGCTAACTACTTTGATGCCCCTCTCCGAAAAAATGAAATCAGTGCTTGAAATTAAGAAAACCATTGATAGTGTGGCGGACTTTTCTTCTTTTTCTGGCGCACAACTTCGGACGTGATCTGGTAGTGGGGGTTCTGCTTAAGAAGGAAGAAGAAGTAGTTCCGAGAATGGCGTGCACGTATGAATAAACCACTCCAACAAAATTTTAAAATATTCCCTCATTAACCGCCGGTTTAATGGCCAATCCCCCGTAGTGGGTACGAGCCATTTGTACAGGAACAAACAAACAAACCACTTGTGATGAGTATTGAAAGTGTACACCGCGAGTATGTGTTTGCTCTACCTAAATGACTTTTCGAACTTACGGATGTAGGACTGTATATATGTATATATATTTTGTTTCCTTTTTTTTTAATATCGCAACAGCCAAGTGGAAAGGGGTAGCCGTCACCAAACAATGGCGACAACAACTCCTTCATGTATTTTTCTATTTCAATAAAAAAAAAACACTCTGCGTTTTACTAAACCGTGCTTCAGAGTGCTACAGTTACTGGTGACCCGAACTACGAGCACGACCTTCCATGGAGCAGCGCGAGAATCCAGACGACCTCAACCCTGGTACGCCTACCACGGCAACCGGCCAGGTACCCTCTTCGAGTGTCGTAGGAGCTACTACCACCATAACGCTACCGCAGCTGTGGCTTGCCGATCCCTCGTTATGGTTCGTACAAGCCGAGAACAAGTTCCGCATTCATCGCGTCACGTCAGAAGTTCGCAAGTACGAGCTATTCCTCGAAGCGTTGCCGCCACAGGCAATGGCCGAGATACGCGACATCCTCGCGCGACCGCTTGGTGAAACGCCGTATACGACAGTCAAACAGACTCTTCTCCGCCGCCTCGTTCAGCCTGCACATCGGCGCATTCAACAACTCCTGAACAACGAAAAGCTTGCGGACAGACGTCCCACCCAATTCCTACGTCCCCTGCAGCACCTGGTTGGGGACCCGCCGGGCTTCTTGGACACGGCTATTCTACGTGAGCTGTTTCTGCAGCGTCTTCCACCTAACGCGCGAATGGCTCTTGTCCCAGCTCAGCATAAGTCCCTGCCGGAGCTCGCAGTACTGGCTGACGACATGATGGACGTTGCCCCGGCCGTCATCAACGCTGCCCGTCCTGCTCCGGTTTCTGAAGCAGATTCCCTTCGAGAAGCAGTAAAAGATCTCGCAGCTCAAGTAGCCGACTTGCGTCTGGAACTGCAAAACACTCGCAACTTCAATGGCCAGTCTTGTCCACATCGACAGCCACTCACGTCGCCTTCTCCGCCACGACCACTCCACCAGCCTGAGCGCAGTTTTCCAACACAAAAGCCATGCTGCTATCATCGACGCTTTCGTGCCGCGGCTCGTCGGTGTCTGTCACCCTGTTCGTGGCGCATGGGAAACGCTCAGCCCGATCGTCAATAACAGCGGCGGGCTATCACGGCCAATCATCAAGCCGCCTCTTCTACATAACCGACCGAACCACAGGACTACGCTTGCTGGTGGACACTCGGGCAGAGGTCAGCATAAAAGGCTTGGTGTGCCGTTGTACGTTGATACGCTGGCACATT
This sequence comes from Rhipicephalus appendiculatus, assembly GCA_030522465.1. Lineage (NCBI taxonomy): Eukaryota > Metazoa > Arthropoda > Arachnida > Ixodida > Ixodidae > Rhipicephalus > Rhipicephalus appendiculatus. The sequence continues at coordinate 22,407 of JALIZH010016714.1, forward strand.
GTGCAAGTCAGTGAAAGCCTGAACTTTGTCTGGTAGAGGAGTCATGCCATCTTTTGTGATGCGATGTCCGAGGAATGCGATTTCGGAGACCCCAAAATGGCATTTTTCAACATTTATGAGCAGATAGTAGTCCCGAAGTCGACTGAAAAGTTGGCGTAGATGTGCCTTGTGTGTCTCGGCGTCCTTGCTGGCGACCAGAAGAACATCTATATAGGTGAAGCAAAACGGCAGAACTCTGGTGACTTCATCTATAAAGCGCTGAAATGTCTGATCGGCGTTGCGCAAACCGAAAGGCATTCTTAAATATTCAAAAAGGCGAAATGGGGTAGTTATAGCAGTTTTGGGGATGTCGGAAGGCTCAACGGGGATCTGGTGATAAGCTTTCACGAGATCAATCTTCATATATACTGCTGTGCCGGTTAAGAAGGCAGTGCAGTCCTGAATATTGAGTAACGGGTATCGGTCTGGAACGGTGACCGCATTGAGTGCACGATAATCACCACAGGGCCGCCAGTCGTTGTTCTTCTTTGGAACCATGTGCAGCGCCGACGACCACGAGCTTGATGACGGACGAATAATCTTCAATTGCAACATGTGCTCGAACTCCTTGCGAGCAACTCGAAGTTTATCAGGACCGAGTCGGCGAGGGCGGCAGTGAACAGGTGGTCCTGTGGTAACGATGCAATGGGTCACAGAGTGCTTAGGGGGCTTATCCATCGGAGACTGCGTATAATTTCCGGGAACTCGTTGAGTAGAGCTGTATACGGCGAGGTAGGTAGTTTCACGAAAGTGGGGTTGAGGGCCGTGGCTTGTGACAGAAAACCGTTGACCGACAAACCGGTAATGCTATCCACCAGGCGACAGCGGCTCATATCCACGAGCAGATACGACTTTTTGTGCTGGGCATCTACATGCATGTGTAGCATGCATGTCGGCTATGGTTTTGCTCACTCGTTCCCTCAAGCCGTTAGTCTACGTATCGCATAATGTCGTCTTGAACTCAGCTTGAATGCGTTACAGTGGGCTTGGCCGTGAACACCGTTGCCCTGTCGGTGATGACGGAAGACGGGGTGCCGCATCGAAGAAGGATCTGCTCTATATATATGTATGTATAAAAAACTCAGCATCATTGGGAGTCGTAGAGCATTGCAGAGCCCTTACCTCGGCGTATCTCGTCAAGCGGTCTGGGGCTACTGCGATCCATTCACTCCCGGCAGATGACTACGGAAAGCGCATCAGTAAATCCTTTCCTATTTGATCGAATGGTGTCCTTCAGTCGGTTACAACCTAAAAATAAATACAACCTCCACCCACATGCGTCCCTGTCCCACCCAGAGAGAATTTCCACGAGAGGAAAGATGGGGAGGATAACCAGAGGAAGACTCCGGTTTGCTACCCTCTACTTGGGAGGGGGGAAGTATGGTTTATACGCCTATCACGAAGAAATTATGGTCTGCAAATGATAAAAACAAATTACTGAGATTGCTGAATTCACTTGAAAATGTTGGTTTTTAAACCTCAAATATAACACGGTCTCAACCGGTTTCATTTATTCAGTCACTCTCTTAGTTTTTTTTTTTCTTGTTTTATTTATTTATTTATTTATTTATTTATTTATTTATTTATTTATTTAGTTTTTTGCTAGAAGTTAGCACTACCTTTAAGAAGTGTGTGCTTGAACATGCTATCAAATCACATTGTCCGAAAGAGACGGTTTCCTCACCTACACTTATATTTATGTACTCGACATTATTTTGTAATTTTTTGCTTGTATTGTGTAATTATCACTCATTGCTGATGAAATCCTGGTTGTTAAACTCAATCACGTAACTTCTGCCACCTCCGCCACCTGCTGCCGCCATATAGCACCGGCGGCTAAGAGCTTCTCAAGCTACCTGTAGCAGCTTTTTTCTTGGCCCCTGCCATTGGGTAACAATGTTTACAATGGAAAAAAAATAAAGAAATGAAATGAAACAGAAGAAGAGTTTGTGACAGTAGGCGAGAAAAAAAAAAAGAAAAAAGAAGTCGTAAGTGGGGCACCGTCCGAGAATTTGCATGGGTACTCCACCCAACTGCACTGTGTCATCTAGGTGATGTCGAGCGCCTGTAGCGATAGCCCTGCAGATGCTTACTCTTCAGACACGCGTTTTTGTCACTGTTTTCAGCAAAGATTTTGACACCACTGTTCAGCCAAACGAAATATTTTACGAAGAAAAACCGCATAAAAGGACACTAACACGCACAGATAAAAAGACGCAAACTCAAGCGCTGTATTTCTTAATGTGTACTGATGGGCTAGTTTGTGGCAAACACAAACTAGCCCATCAGTATACATATTATGAAATATTTTAAGTAGCGACGTCGACCTTTTAATTGCAATGCGCCTAGTTCTTACATTAGCAGAGAAAAAAGGAATTACGGTTTGAAAAGAAACTACCTAATACGGCTCTTATGCACACGTGCATGGCAGGCGCCCCGCAATTCACGGGGCAGAGCTTCTATTTATTCTTAGGTTGTAGGCGACTATAGGTAGAAGGAGCTTGATGTGGGCGAGTTGGTGTAGCATACTGAAAGATAAAACGCTGCGCAAAAAACACGAGGACTAGAAGGAACTCTTTGCATATATACTGCAAGTCTCTTGTAAGTGTTCTTTCTAGTCCTCGTGTCTTTTGCGCAGCGTTTAATCTTCCCGTAGACTATAGGTAATTCGATCGGTTGCAGCAGCCCTCCCGGCTAGCGAGGTGGCGAATTGCGGTGTTCCATCACACGACGGCTTTTTACGTAGCGCTTTCCAGTTGCAGAAGGTTTGGGTCACTATAGTAAGCTTGTCAAACTGACGTGAGTTCCAGGGGAACCTAAGTGATCAGATATGGGGTCGCATTGGCAGGCGAGAAGAACGTCATCGCGCATATCTGCAAATAGAATAGTAGGCAGGCACTGCCGTTGTGGTTCGAGTTAACGCTATACAGAGCAACACTTAGTAGGCAGAACGAAACATCTTGCGAGAAAGGCGTCGAGACATGGCAGAGTTGCGTCCGTATAGATTTTCGGATAATTGTGCGGATTTCGACGTCCTCGCGCTGTAGTGCATAAAAGTCCATGGCAGTGAGGGCACCAAGGAAGCCGCTGTCATCTTCTGCGTAGGGATCACAAAGTTCGGTAGGAAGACAAGACAACGAATCAGCATATTGGTGTTCGCGGCCTTATTTGCGCGCGATCGTAAGTTCGAATTCCTCCAGACGAATACTCTAATGCACCGATCGCCCAGATGAGTATCGTAAATTGGCTAGCCAGCAGAACGAATGATGGTAGGTCACTCCTTTGAAGATCGGCCGCAGAGGAAAAACCTAAATTTCATGGTGGTCAACACTACCGCAAGGCTCGCATTCTCTAAGGTGAAATATTTTACTTTGACGCGTGAGAGAGCGTAGCTGGCGCAGAGCGTGTGTCCTGGGGGGTTTGGCGACATGTTCTATTCTTGAGCTTCTGTTGCAGGATTTGAGCCTTCAAGCCCAAATCCTGCACTACAAGGACACCAAAAACAGAACCCGTGATCAGCTGCTGAAGTATAACACTCCGTTCACTGCGACTGGCGCGCCGCCGCGCGGCCGTCAGAGCAGATAGTCGTTGAGAGCCCGACCAGAAGCAAACGCTCCCCCCCAAGCCCGCTAGCACGTAGTTTAATGTAATCAATGAACTGCTGTGTAGTCGATTGTACCAACAGGTACACGTCGCGTCCTGCGGGAACGACGTTTCACAGTTTCTCGACTCGTCCCTGCTTTATTGGGCAGTTACATAACTAGATCACGGCTGTGCGACGAAAAAAGTGTTTGGTTCCCGCTCCCCCTACCGTCTCGCGTTCTGCCGCTGCATGCTTGAATTGGTCTGAGACACCACCTCTGCAGGTGCAATGATCTTGCGTGATGTTCCTGCTGTCATAGAGCTGGTGAGAAAAGAAACGTATGCAAGGCATTTTATAAAATGCCTTGCATACGTTCCATCAGTTTTGAGCTGAATTATGATTCAGCTCAAGACATTTTAATGGACCTTATTAACTCGCTTTATACCCTTCGCAGTTTTGGGGAATGCAATGCGAGGTCAATTAGTGCTTTGCTGGGTTGATAGGACCCAGTTAAGTGGTAAATTGAGTAACGTAGCATATTACCGTAAACGCAACTAGCCGCCCAGCAGCGCTATGCGCACACGGTAGGATCAAGTTAAGACGCAGAGTAGCAGAACTGCAGGGTCTGCACAAAAAAAACGAGGCATTGCGAATGCTGTAGCGACGGATATGTGCATGTCAGTGTGTTTAGGAAAGCAACATAAACAACGCAAGAGGTTGTAGTGAATGAAAAAATTGGCCGCGTATCTGCGTGCTTCGCTGCAAATGTCGTCGAAAGACGATAGTCTTGTGCCGACCGTACTTCATGAGCACCACAATTTAATAGCTGGGCTAGCCGCTGGGCTCGTTTTTCGGACGTTTCCCGGGCACGCTTAGACGGACGCCGGCGTTTCTCCGCTGAAATTTGATCGTAGGTCTTTTCTCTGCGTTCTCTGATCATGTCTTGTAGAGTGGGTCGTATTTCATCAAGTGGACATATATGTTTTGCCTTGCCTGCGACAGCCCTCTTCTACCGTTGAATCAGCCGCATCCGGCTGGCATTGATAAAACAGAAGGGGACGCCACCTGCAGCGCTATCGGGGAACATCGGCTTGTGTTGAACTATGCTGCTGCCAGGTGGCAGCACCACAGCGTCGAAGTTAAATCACTGGGCGGAGACTTATTTTATACACAGCGGCGCATTTTCAGCGCCGCGTAATAAACACTAGGATCTTTATAATTACGTATCTATAGATTTTGTTTTAAAGGAACACTGTGAATAATACTAAGGTATTGATGTTGTGCCTCAGATATGCGTAATATTTGATTTTTAATTGTCCACGCTCACCCGTATGAACACATGCTCATCGGTCAAGATTGGAGGTCGTAAGGCAGGGGGGTTAAACATTGGCCAGCTAGCTGAATCGTGCGACGTGCCGACAAACAGAGAAACAGACAGACCAAAATTTCTCCGTTTAGGTATCCCAAGAAAGACTATCGTCTTTAATACGTGACGGTGACCGATGTGACCGTGCCGTCGTCGTCGCCACTTTACAAGGTTAAGCGAAAGAAGAAACGGGGCTTCGGCGTCCTCTCTGGCCGAAATCGTAGCACGTTCTCTTTCTCGCTCGCGCCTCAAGCTCTTAGCATGAGCAGTGCGAGCGGTTAGGTAAAGACTATGATCATGATGAGCGATGATGATGGCGCGACAATTTCAAGCAGAGCACTTTGCGAGACTCGGTGACTGCAAATCACCGTAGAACAAAACCGCAACGAAGGAGCACGCCGCCCGGCCACTTACCGTGATTTCCACGGCGACTGGCCGAGCCATCGATAATTCTAAATGCTCTGATTATTTTGCAAGCACGCGGGTAGTGGGCACGCACCAATAATATTCTAAGTGTGAAAGAATGACACCTTACCGCGGCAGTTATGGAGTAAGCATCTTGCATTACACACACCTGACGCACGCATTTAGCCGTCAGTACTGGCGACGCCCAGCAAGGCGCCCACTAACGTGGCCGCTGTCGTGCAGGTTTTCCCCTTTATTCATGGGGGCATCGCGGCAGAATGTCCCACTACGATATCTTTAAATCCAGCTCGAAGCACTATAACGCGCCGGCTACGGGCGCTTGTGCCACAGTGCGCTGCTGTCTGCTACGGCTCTCAACGTTGCACGCCCGCCGCACCACTCGTGGCGCTGCGCGCGGTTTTCAAGGCGCCCCCTATAAGTCCCAAACGGAGTGTATAGGTAAACCCCAATAAACGTCATCATTCATGTAATAAGTCATCGCTTACCTATGATGTAATCGTACTCTCCATGGAGTTTTCGGGTGTTATACTTAAAGATTCTTGGGCAGAGCTCAAGATGCAGTAGGGAGAGCGCAGAAGCAATCAAAAGCAGTGGCCATTTCGGAGCAAGAAATGCCATGTAGGCTGGTTGCACCATGGTTCTTGGTATGGATGCTAGATCGCTGCCAGTGTAGCTGAGAGAAGAGCTAAGGTTGGTTCTGGTTGGTTATACATAGTATACTGACTGCAACGCTCTGCTTAGGCGCAGACAAAAACAAGAAAACGCAAGGATGCAAGTGTGGTCCCGTTCGTGCACGTGTCTGGTTTTGCGGATCTATTTTTACGTGTCTCAGCAGTGCGTTGCAGTCAGTACTAATGCGGCTGAATAAACAAGACTCAGAGCGCTATAGCGCACTCGGCCTTGGAGAGGAAAACTAGAGGCATTGTCTGTTCGCAGCTGTGAAGCGAAGACAAATAAACATCGCAAGAGTGAGAGGCATGTCTATATATCGCGGACTGATGCTGCACTGAAGGCTTCACGATAACCCTTGCTAGACTGTTTTTTTTTTTTTCGAAAAGCCAGAGGAGCAACGGCTGTGAAGTTTTACAGCAGAGCTTTTATGCTCGAGGTTTGCCATGTGGCGTAGAAAGAAAACTATCACCATGAACAGGCACGCACTCTTTTCGTCCTCTTCTTCATCGTCTTCAACTTCTTCCTTCTCTGCTTCGCTCTCAGAACACGTGCACCAATGCATACAGCATGGGATGTAATAACACTGTTGGGAGAGGGAACGAGTACAGAGAGAGGAAGAGAGAAAAAGAAGAGATGGAAATAAAGAGAAAGACAGAAATCGACAGAAAGAAAGTAAAGAAAGAGAGGAAAAGATCATTCGCCGCGTGTGCCACCGATGGCGGCGCTGCGAACGGCGCTCCGGTGACGCAAATGAGGGTATTAGGCTTTTGTTCTTTGCTATGGTCTGGCTAGAACAGCAGCATTTTTCGCTCGCGTTCCACGGCGCTTCTCAGCTACCAGCTGTATTTTCTTCTAGGGGTAGTTCTACAGATAGCTGCCAGCATTACAGGAGGTTAAGAAACGTTTACATTTAATGTATCTTGTGTATACCCACAGCCATCACGGTCAGGATTATGACCCCGAGTCAGTTGCGTAACTCACTCGGTTGGCTGGCTTCTAAGTGTCGTACGTGAAAGCGTGGACGTCTTGCCAAACGAGTTAACGAAAGTCTAAGTAAGCGCGATCAATTTTGCGACTTTTTCGCAAAAGTTAGCGTTGCGCAAACAGATTTGAACGGAAAATCACACTTCACTCCCAAGTGTATATCGTGTGGATCTGGGTGCACAAACGTCTGCTGACAAAATGAAACTGATAAGTTCGCCGACCAGCGAGTTATTGCGAACAACTAACGTGGATTGGGCGAGTTGGCACTGCATATTAAAGCTTGGTACACGTGCATGAAACGCCATCAGTGGTGTGCGTGGTACAGTTCGCACCCTTATGATTAGAGATAGATACGCTCATGTAGTTTGCCGCCCGTGAGCCATATTCATGCTTTCGATCGCACAGAGCTTCCTTATCGGGTGTGCGGGCCTATCAATGGTAATGACAGGACGGGGCGCACTATACAGTTCCTAATGTTTGGGCAACGCGCTCCGCTGTTCGTGTTTCATTTGACATTGATACCACACCTTGGCAAACAGTAGAAAAAATCGACGAAAGTGGCCAGCAAGGGGAGAAGCAGCGCTCTTTCCCACCATTCTTCTGGCCCGTTTCAAGAGAGACCACCCAACGACATCGACGGCTGCAGAACTTGCTGCACTCCGCGCTGCACTTCAGGTAGTCAACCGCGAACAGCATCAACGATGGTCAGTCTTCAGTGATTCGAAGGCAGCTCTGCAATCTTTGCTGTCAGCCCTGCGGCACGGACCATGCGAGCAGTTGGTCTTCGAGGTTAGGCATGTCCTCCGTACTGCATTCGAGAAAGGACACCACGTGACAGTTCAGTAGCTGCCAAGTCACTGCGGCGTGATAGGCAATGAACGTGCCGACATTGCTGCTCGACCAGCTCTTCAAGGGGACATGGTCGAGACAATACCCCTATCGAGGACCGATGCTGCCAGCCAACTTCGAGTGGTCGCACAAGAAGTCACTTTCTCCGTGCACTTGAAACACAACAAGTAGACTGCGCAGCCAACACCACCACTGCCCGAACACTTTACGTACTCAGACACCTACTGGACTAGGCCGAAATGATGCCACTCTGCGTTGCCGTTTATGGCTGAGAGTGGCTTTCACGAAGTCATTCTCCTTTTGAATCGAAATGGCTGACAACCCTCTCTGCGACGACTGTGGTAGCGAGGAGACATTATAGCACATCTTCTGTGACTGTCCTCGCTACAATGCGCAGATAACAACATTAGCAGCCGCTCTAGCTCGCATAAACCAGAGACCGATGACGGCAGAAACCATTCTGGAAAGTCGACCAGAGAGGTCATCGCGGGTGAAGGCGACGAAGGCAGTGCTCAACTTCTTAAAGGCAACAGACTTGCACCGGTGATTATAGACTTATGGCTGTGATGACTGTGAAGTGTGACTTTGTGTGTGCGCACTCTCTCCTCTATCTCTCTCTTTCTCCATCTTTAAATCTCCCCCACCCCTTTCCCCAGTGTAGGGTAGCATACCGGTCCTACTAGACAGGTTAACATCCCTGCCTTTCCTTTCCCTCCTCTTCTTTCCTTCCTTCCTTCTTTGCCGCGCTGTAATCATATTGAATATTCGAAGGCGAAAGCCTTAGATTGCTCCTCAAACGCGAGAACTGGCCGTCGACGTCCCGCGTCTGCGTTGTCAACACGAGTGCGGCAAAAAATCTCGGTCGCGTGATGAGGTCCCCATACGATGTCATCATGACGTCACAGATCGCCGAAACTTGTTGCATCACATTATGACGTCATCATATGGCATCATCATTCTGCACTGCCTCCGTGATTGGCCGACTGATCACGGGGGCGCAGTGCAAAACCAGTTGACGTGTCGAAAGCTTGCTATTGCCTCCGATCATGGAGGCCGTGTAAAACAACGAAAGGTCCAGAAAGCTTTCGGAGGGGCGCGGGGAGGAACAATATATCGACTGAAGAAAAAGAAGATGGCTTTCGTCGCTTTCGTCTTCGAGTCGTCTTATGCAAATGCATAAGGGACCCTATGAGTTTTTTTAGTACAGTGATCGCACTACGCCGTATTAGGAGTCGACTGTTGAGTGTGATTTACACTACTTTATTGCAGATACATTTCATGACGACTTTCCGATGCGAAAGATGTGCATTTATGCACGTTAACATGATTACGCTAATCCGCCCTGTTCATCATACTTTCAGACGGCCGTAAACGAGTTACAACACGTCTATTAATTCACTCAGGGATTAACATATGTTGCATAAAAGAACGCCGCAAAACCTTTCAACATTTGATATCACTGTCGTGCATCATATTTTTTCTCGGGCTCCCAACCTTATTGTCTGTCTAAATTTTAAGTAGTTATGATAATTTATTTGTATGACATCACACGTCGTTCGTCATGTCCTTAAAGCTTCGAACAACATTATTCAACAGACGGAGCAGGCTTGGCAACTCTAACACGCGCAGCACTCTCTATAAAAATGCGCTACAGCGCATACACGGTACTTGAAGACGAAACGCTGCAGTCCGTGATCGAAAACGGGCCGGCAAGTCATTGTGAGTGTGCCATGCACGGTCATAGGACAGTCATAACAAGAAGTCCACGCCATACAAGCAGATGTACACTCTGATGGCCAGCAGGAGCAATCGACACTGAACGGGCTCCTGACGGGAACTCCGCTCCATTTCGCGAAGCATTTTGCTTTAAAAGGACACACTGATGGGCTAGTTGGTAGTTGGTAGTGCATAACTCAGAACAGTAGCGCAATGAATCACACGGACAACACATCGAGACGGGACACAGCGCGCGGTGGCACCATGCTGAGTCCACATTGTACCTTTGCTCCCACACAGGTAGAAGGTGGAAAAAACATGGTTGATCCCTCCGTCATAGGAATCGGTATAGCACGAAAGTGAAACCTGTCGTTACATAAGTAGTCGAATGTTTACTGCACATTGATATAAGAGAGGCTGCACAATGTCTATTGGTGTTTTGACAGTCATAGCACCGATGCATCCACGTTGACGCTTGATGATACATCTGCACCCTGACGACTAACGTCCATGATGAATGATTAAACGAACCCTTGTGGTCATAGATGCTGTGGTAGCTGTACTGTGAGAGCGGAGTCATTGAAAGCGGTGTGACAGCCAGAAGAGCGTCACTGATTGGGCAGCCAAACTTGGGCTAAGCTCGCCTACTCGCGGCATGTTAGAGTTATTGAACAACGCTGCCCGACCAGAGGGAAACGCAACGCGCGTCGTGTTTTCCTCGTTGGCCGGCTGCGATTTTTAGCGGGGCGAGCTAGGAACATGGCTAGGGACGCGGAGCTAGGGACGCACTCGCGCGTTGCACAGCTATTTTTGGTATGGACGGATGCTATGAGTGTGAATGCTAGGGGTAAGGTCGCCACCTGGTAGTGTGTTAATGCGTCGGCAAAATTTCACGTTTCCTATTCGAAACACGCCACATGGGACGGACGCGTAGAAACAACGCTCTGAAGGAACTAATCGTGCATTTCATGGTCATAATACATTTCTCCTCTTTAGCGAAAGCACTGTGCGAGGACAGTGGTATATATAAAAGGCTTCTTTTTAAAGCGTACAATGTATGTGGCCGTGGCGCAGTGGATAGCTTGCCCGGCATCTCTTGTCGTGGACCTAGAGGTCGTAGGTTCGACTCCCATTGACGGAACTTTTTAGATGTGAAGCATATTATGGCGAAGCTTAATCCGGTGGTGGTGGTGGTGGTGGTGTGCGGCGTGACCATCCTTACTGCGCATGCGCAAGCCCTTTCAAAAAAAATAATAAATGAAAAACCTCCTCTCCCCCCTCTCTCTCCTCTAGGCATCCCTCCCCGCGGCAACCACACCCTCACTGCGCATGCGCTTCCCCTCCTCTCTCCCCTCCTACTCTCCCCCCTCTCTCCTCTAGGCATCCCTGCCCGCGGCGTCCACACTCCCACTGCGCATGCGCGTCCCCCCTCTCTCTCCTCTCCTGCGTCCTCCCCTCTCTCCTCAAGGCATCCCTGCCAAAGCCCCGCGGCGTCCACACTCCCACTGCGCATGCGCGTCCCCCCCCCTCTTTCTCCTCTCCTACGCTCCCCCGCTCTCTCGCCTCGCGACGCCGACGCAGGCAGCGTCTGCTAGCGAGTTTCTTGGTTGAAAAAACCGACTGCTCGCGCTGCACAACCGTTCAATGGCCACCCCGTATATATGGCACTGGATCTTGACCTGCAAGGTGGTGCCGGTGGGAGATTTCTCCTGTGCGTTGTTGAACAATAAAAATTCGCAGCGTGCGCGTTAACTAAAAGCGGACTGCGGGTCTCTGTGTCCAGTCGGAGTCTTCTGTCTCTCATTGCCCATTAGCAGCGATTGGACATAATCCAGTAGGAAACACCAGTCCATCACTGCGTGCTTTGCGCCTCCCCAGGTTTCTCTCCTGCGCAACGCTGCGATGAGCGCCAGCGTCAACGCCACCGCCAGTGTAAGTGTTGCGCCCGCGGCTTCACATCTACACATGGTTCCCTTTAGCGGGAGATGGTGTAATTTTTTTTCTTTGTCTTCTGATCATGTGTATTTTTTCGACGTCATTTCCGTGACGGAAATACGTCACTCAAATCTTGGTGGACCCCGGCATAAAACACTTTCGTGTTAAAACTCGCCTTGTCATGCCACCTCGCTGCGCATTGTGCGCGTTGCGGTTTCAAGCCACTGTTCAGCCGTGCGCATTCACTAGCCGAAAATTCGGACCAACTAACGCGAGAAATTGTTGAAGCGGCAGACATCAAATATAGAGACGCAGTAAGCTGCCCTTGAATCTGTTGATCGGAAAAGCAAATACTATTTTTGTCGCGTCAGCTGCCTATGTGATCTGTTGGGTCGATTGCCTTGTGTGGCCCTCCTCCCACTTCTCTTTCCTTCGCATGGTGTCGTGTGAATATATATACGATCACGTGCAATAAGGCACTGCGTTATTAGCGCTGTGTCCCGTCTTGACCTGTTGTCGTCCGTGTGATTCTTTGCGCTACTGTTCTGACTTCTGCGTAAACATTCAGCGAAAATTGTATTATATGAACTTGCCCACTTATGCTTCAATTACTCGAGCAGGAATGACCGGCCGGCAGCGTCCAGCCTTCAAGTAGCGAGCGCACTAGAGCGCACGCGCCCAGAGCGGCACCCGAGTCCCGTAAGTAGGGGTGGGGCCGTCTCTTACGTGACGGCCCCACTCAAAGATCTCAAGGACGAATGATAAAAGGTTTCACGTCCCGAAACCACGATATGATTATGAGAGACGCCACAGAGGAGGGCTCCGGAAATTTCGACCATCTGGTGCTCTTCAACGTCCACTGACATCGCACAGTACACGGTTCTTTAGCAATACGCCTTCCGCCGAGAGAGAAAAGGATAAAGAGAGAAAAAAAATATCAAGGCAGCTTTGCTCTAGTGGTGCCAGGCTTGAAGTAAATACGAAGCTGGGCGGCCTTCGAACGTTTCCCTTTAGTTTTATCTTCCTTCCTTCCTTTCTTCCTTTCTTTCCTTCTTTCTTTCTTTCTATTCCTCTGTTTCAATTTTTCCGGTATTTTTTCTCTATTCATTTCTATTTATTTATTTCTATCCTTTTGTCACATCAACTCAGGACCATCCAGAGGGCTCACGACGCGGCGATGAGGCTCGGCCTACCCGTTCCGACGTGGGAGCGGCCAGCTGCTCTACCGCCTTGAGCGGTAGTGTTCCTCAAGACCTCAATAAAGTTCTGTGTCTGTGTCTGTCTCCTTTTGTCAATTCCTTTCTCTTTCTATGTTTCTAGATATTTCTTCCCTTTCTTTCTCTCTCTCTCTATTTCTCGGTTGCTTCCTCTTTCTTGCTATCTTTCTTGTCTCTCTCTATTGTTCTTTCTTTCATTCTCTCTCTTTCACTATTTCGTGCTCTTTCTGTCGTTCTTGCTTTCTCCTTTTCGTTCTCTCTCTAGCTTTCTCGCCTCGTTCCTCTTTATTTCTATCTTTTTTTACCTCTCTCTATATCTTTCTCTCTCTCTTTCATTGAATATTTCTCTGTTTCTCTTTATTTTTCTTAATTTATCTCTCTCTATTTCGCTCTGTCTCATTCTTCTTACGTTATGCTTTACTCTATTCCCTCCTTCTTTCCCTACTCTTCACCCTGACATCTCTCTTCCTCACCTTCACCCTCAAATCGGCCTACAGTACCGCTGCTTCCACCTTGTGGAAAAACGGCGGCAACTCGAGCACCTTCGTGACATGTGCGGCGCAGTGGCGAAGCGGCGCCGTTTGGCCACCTCTCGCATTCTGTACCAACGTGATTCCGGCGATCCTCGCAGTGGGCCAAGCACGAAGCGCCGCAAATGTGCGAAGCAATGGAGCGAGAACGGCGTTCGCGAATTGCCGAAACAGCCATGGGTCGTCAGAAAGGCGCGGTCGCCATCCACAATTTTACCACAATCGCGTTTTTGGCGACCAAGGCTTCTGCGGCTGCGGCGAACTTTCGTTTTCGATTTTACTCGGCGCACGCGTCCTGCGCGGGCGCTGTCCACAGTTGGTTCGATAGAGAACGGGGTGAAAACTGCGACAAGCAGCAGTTTCGTTTTCGCCGCGTGCCTTCAGAACTGCGCAGTCGCCATCCACTGTGCATTAGTGAGCCAGGTTCATTCAGCAGCAGATGCAGTGCTCAGCAGTTTCGTTTCGACGCAGGTCGCGAGCGTACCTTCTGAACTGCGTGGACGCAAGGTCGAGTCTTTAGCGACCACGGTTTTGTCCACAGCGGATTCGCACTCAGAAGCTTCGTTTTGACTTCGGACAATGCGCGCACAATGTAGCAAAACTCAAACATTGTAAAAGCTGCTGAAGATGAAGAGCTTCAGCCGCGGTCCGCATGCTGGCATAAAACTCGCTTGCTACATTGTGATGGACGAATGATCAGTTTCCGGCCATTTCTCTGGCGAAAAAAAAATCATCGTCACGTGCGCGTGGTGGTGTTTGTGGTGGCGGTACGCAATAAGGGATGGGTTGAAAGCACGTTTCGGCTTAAGACACGGGCGTCTAGAGCCGCGGTCAAATTGTGAACGAAGTCGTGAATGACGAAAATTTCGGATTTTGCATTGCTCTTATGCAAAATAAGTACTGAATTTACGTATTCAAGGAAATGAAAATACATTGATGGAATTGACACTTGTTTGTTGTATTCTTGATACTTTCGATAATTGAGCATTCGGTTAATTCGGACATCTCTTTTTCGGTCCCGGGATATCCGAATTAACGAGGTTCTACTGTATTCTCCTCGAAGCGCTATTCAGCACTGGAAGCAAATAACACTTCTCCACAGAAAAGGTGAAATCGTGATATAGAAGGAGTGCTGGATATATAAACTTGTTTGGGATATATGGCATAGAGAAGCCGTAGAATAACTCAATTCCGTCGAGGTAGTTAAGAAAGGCTATTTCTTTCACTCAGGCCATTAACACCCTGCTACTAGACCAGCTGCCCCGTTTCTCTCCTCGAGCTTGCTGGTGCTTATTCGTCCTCTTCTGTTGGTCCGCCAGCGCTTGCGATGGAATCAACAAAGTTATTCTTTCGTAACGTTAAGGTCGATGCTGTTATACACCTGTCTTGCGGAGCGACGTAAACAGCCATGGTCTTCGCAGATCGTTTTGCAGTGGACGGGTTGAAAAAACAATGCGTGGGCACCTGCCACATACAGCTGTTAGGCGTAGAAGACGTTTGTTGAGGCAGAATGAGACAGGTCTGTCATTCTCCAGAACCAAGCGTCTACTTCATCTTTCTTACGATGACAAAACACTTAACAAAGCACGCTTCGGAGCTAATTGGTGACAAAACTTACCCTGGCTACGCCCATAAGTTCGACGTGAGCTTGCACAGACTCCACGTGGTCGTGGCACTTACCTCATCAATCCCGAATGCCTAGGCGAAAAATTTCCATTCAGCGATACTTTAGATGTTCGGCGTTGGCATCGCCAGCCACACCGCTTGTGGAACATTGTATTATGACGTATTGCGAGATGACGCCTAGTTGATGACTGTTGTGCGAAGTTAGTAGAGTTGTTGTTTCATAGTTTAAGCGGAGAGATCACGATGCAGTGCAAGAAATTGAGCGAATATATTCGGCGATGTGAAAGGGCCAGGGGCGTAGCCAGAAATTTTTTCGTGGGGGGGGGGGGGGGGCACCACCTTAATTTCGGGTGGGGCACCTACTTGAAATGGTCATTTTTCGCTCAGTATGCCATGGCGAAAAAAAATTTCGGGGGGGGGGGCACGTGCCCGGTGTGCCACCCCCTCCCCCCGGCTACGCCACTGGAAAGGGCGTAACTAAATTCAGTACAGGCTGAGAAGTCGCGATCATAACCTTCACATATAAATCATACAGCTTTTTTTTTTTTTCACTTCTTCCTAGTTTGTTAGTCTCACACTGCTTACAAGCGCTCCAGATGAGACATGCGTAGTCAATAACTGGACGAATTAGCGGTTTATACAAACAAGCTTAGTACCATTTGAGTAGCTGGCTAGTGTACAATATAGAAAAACTAGATTTTTTTTCCTGACTTATTTCATATATCATCATTATGCTCAGACCATGATATGCTATCTGTAAAAATGACTGTTGTATCGACATAGCGCTGTTATTGAAAGAATAATTAAAAAATGAAAGGGCGAAATTAATTACAGAAAAAATGTGAGGGTAGTTTTATTAAAATTAATATTTATTTTCCGTGTTTAAACGAATTCAAAGCATAGGAAATGACTTCTGTAGACGGCATTGACGATTAGAACAATTAATCACATCATATAAAACACAGCCAATGGCAAAAAGACAAATTTCACATTAGATGTTTACAGGCAAATCACTCATGTACATTATAAAAAGAAGAGGCCAAAGAAAGCAGCTTTGGGGCACGCCAGATGTCACATACATAGGAGCAGAATTCGTGGAGCTTTAATAAACGAACTGAGAACGAAGCCAAAGAATGATCGATATCCACTTAAGCAGTGGAGAATTGTTTGGTACACCATTAAGTTTAACCTGTAGTAGAGAACGTAATATTGCGTTGAATGCCTTCGAAAAATATTTAAAGATAGCGTCAACCATGTTGCCAACGTCAAGGTTAAGGAAAATATGCGTGAACTAAAGTATCAGCGTTGTCGTTCTAAGATCGCACGTAAGCCCGTGCTGTATCTTTGTAGATTGTGATCACAGAAGGAGCATGATCTTGTTACGGGGAGAAAAGGCGTTGCAGATTATATTTACAAGGTATATACAGAGGCGCACTCGGGACCAGGCATGCAAGATGGAGACAAGTCCACGCGGAATCATGGAACGTCGTCTTCTTTCATACTGTATCTGCCTTCATCTTCTATAGCGCTTCGTAGCAATATGTTTATGAGTGATATGCTCCGACGACTGGCATGACTCTGATGCCAATGAAATCAGTCTGTGGTCCAACGCACCCTTTTGTAGGGGGCCATTTTAGCTCTCCTGCCTAAGCAAGTAACGGCGGCAGATGATAAATACTTGTCAAATAAATAGCCAACTAAGAAAGGGTTGTGTATCGGTCCGAGCGAAGCAACCGACACTACCGCTTCTCAGCCTGTACTCCGTTTACCTCTTAAGCAGGGTTGCCATCGGTTGGACTCCAAAACGAGCCGGAGCTCAACCCAGAACCGGCCAAAGTAGTCACGCCATTTGATGTCATCGCCAAATTTGTAGCCAAGCAGAACCGAAGTGGTATTACGAGTAACCTTTTTAGCATTGATCAATAAATAATACCATTTTGAATAAGCAAGACCAAAAAAACAATAGCACAATTTCTTCCATATGCTTGGTCTTCCAGTCACAGATAAGTTGCAGATATATGAACAAATTATAATAAGTTCATTGCGTGGGAATATAGTTTATGTAGAAAAGAGAGTTCTTGCCAGTTACATAGTAATGTTACAACGTTACTATGTATGTAGTACGATTACTAAACGTTGAAAGAGTTTTTCTTTGAAGCTGCAGGCCGAATTTGATTAATAAAGCTCACATAAAACAGCAGCTTCTGATAGTGAATGTTGTGTTATTATGAACGCACCAGCTTCATTTTGTTGCGGATCTCAGTTTTTGTCAAGTTTCTACGAGAGCAGTCAGTACGCATCGGAATTAGTCGTAGAAACTTGCGCGTAGCGTCAGTATAGATGCCGTGCAGCATGAGCAGCGTGCTGCCCTCGCGTTTGCGAATATGCACGCAACTTTGCCGCTGCGCATTTGCTGGTGCCCCAAGCGTTGCCTAAGGGTGCCTGCATGCGCACCAGCCTGCAGGCGGGTGGAGGACGCACTCGAGCGTCGGCTGAAACGGCAGAAAAGCTTAAATACATTGTATTTTATCAGCACATAATGAGAAAAATGGCTACTTAATGCGCCAAATCACATATTTAAAAGTAGCCAGAGAGTAACCATGGAGCGAACCGGAAACTTCCGTCGCCAAAAGGAGTCACAAAGTAGCCAATTTGGCGATAAGTAGCCACCAATGGTAACCCATCACGTAAGTGGCACATAGTAGAGCTAGTATGGATAATAACATATACTTTAATTTTTAATACTAATTATGGTGCGCATAAAAGAATCAGACTCCGTACAGCAAACGGAACGACTCCATAGTGCAGCATCGCAGATATTCCAGAAGACTGCGCAACATGCCTGTATTTAGTGACTTTTATACGCAAGTTAAATATATACTTCCACTCAAACAGCGAAAAAGTTACTTGAATTTGGCACTGCAATTTACGATCTCTTTACTTCCACCAGGATCTAATCACACATCCCGACCAGTTGTCGTTGCCTTTAATATCCAACTTTAATATGAGGTTAAGAATGCATTTATTAGTTGACTTAATGGTACTGAGTGTTCCTCAATATTAGCTATCAGTTTTTATAACGGCGAAATTGTCATTCGATCTCATGGATTTAGTAGTCGATAGAGTGTCTTGATGAAAACAGAAATCATCGCTGTATGTTTTACGAAGCGAAGTAGCTTGCTCTACGCTTTATTCTTGCCGGTGAGTACAAATCGCCTTCCTTTCAGCATTGCCTTGCTTCTCGAGGTGGAAGTCGGCAGCCGCAGGAGTGCTCTAGCGCCCACGTGTCTCATACCTGCTTGCGCGTGTTTACGGTGCCAGGAATAGAACGCGTGTTGTTGCGAACCTTGGAAGAATTCGTTGCTTGTGCGTCGCCTGTAAGGTATGAAAAATGTGCGCTTGTTTAGACAAAAAATTACACCATCTCCCACTAAAGGGAACCATGAGGGGATGCGAAGCAGCATTGCGGGGGTGCACACCAAGTTTCCGTTTACATTCATTCGGCCGTCGAAGCCAAGCGTCGGCGTCGAGCTACCGCTTCCGCTACAGACAGACAACGCGAGTCTGCGGTGAGGGTAGCGAGGCTTTCGAGAAAAACTGCAGCGACCGGGAACCGACGGAGCGACCGCACGATTCAAGCGAGACTTCCTAGACCGAGCGCACGCGCTTATATGAAATGGGGGGAGGGAGAGGAGGGAATGGGTTTACACGCTGCAGCGCGGGAGGAGGAGAGGAGAGAAGGCGACCGAACGCCTGGGTAAAAGCCCGCGTATACGAGGAGAGTGAGCGGCTGCAGCAGCGCGGGGGAGGAGGAGAGAAGGCGACCGAACACCTGCGTAAAGGAGGAGAGTGGGAGAGAAAGTAGGCGCATGCGCAGTAAGGGTGGTCGGGACGCACACCACCCCCGGATTGAGCTCCGCTCTAAGCTGCTTCGCATTTAAAAAAACAAGTTCGATCTGCTTCATGCTTTCACAAATGGGAAACGTACAAGCGATATGCTCCCGCATCAAGCATATTTGGCCTACTGCACTGAAGTAACAAAGAAAGAACACAGAGCAATACACTCACCATTCTCACAAAACCTGTTTTAATATCCTGGCAGCAATACCTTGTTACTGTGAGCATGACTTTCTCAAGGTTTTTGACTTAGTCAGCCAATCACTGCTTATGGTAAAACTTGTGGACCTATACATTGACTCTTCAGTTGAAAATTTCCTCCACAGCTTTCTGGACATAACATGTTATGCCACTGTAAATGGCCAAACGTTTTTCTTGTACAATGGAAATAGTGGGTCCATTAAGGGTCATTATTTTCAATTTTTAGCTAGGTTTCTTTCACCATTCGAAATTTGTTATTTCTAGATGCCAACGAAATCACGATATTTTAAGGAAGTTCATACTGTGACGGGATCGATGGGGTAGATGGATGTTGCTTAAGTGCCTTTGGTTCAACAAGGAATGATTGCTGCAGATGTGCAGATCTGCAGTTGCTGCACATCTGTAGTCGTAGATCTGTGAAATAACCGAACTTTGTTGTCGACAGTACCTTACTCCGAAGTGCACGCTCATTTGGCAGAGTGGATTATTCGACGCTGGTGTGGGCCAGCTGCCAGCTTTTAGAGACCCACTGACGGCCATGGCTAGAGCCACCCTCTTTGCCGTGACTTCGAGGTGCACAAACACTTATAACAGTGTAAGGATCTTTTTATTATGATATATTTAGGTCTTCACTGAGCATAGACACGTGTTTCTTGTGTTGTAGGGCACGTGTAACACACGGCGATACTTGCAACGCGCTGCTCGGATGCAAAGAAATACGCACAAAAAGAACACACGTGTGTACACAAGATGAGGGTGAACTAACTGCTGATAAATAAAGAGTTGAAAGTTCGAGCTCGTCTTGTGTACACGTCACCAACCACTGCTCATGGTGAAAGTTGAAACCAACTAGCTCGTATCCTAGCTCTTCTGTATACACACGTGTTTTGTGTTGCATACAACATACAACACAGTATTGCGCCTATGTTTAGCCTGGGACTGTGGAGACAATATTAATAATAATTGCTGAGGTTTTACGTTCCAAAACTACGATATAATTATGAGAGACGGCGTAGTAAAGGGCTACAAAAGTTTTTTACCATCTGGTGTTCTATAACGCGCACATAGATGCAAGCACACGGGCATCTAGCATTTAACCTCCGTCAAAATGCGGCCGCCGCGGCAGGGATTCGATCTCGCGACCTTCGGGTCAGCAGTCGAGCACCGGGACCACTAGACCACCGTGGCGGTTTCAGTAGAATTGTCTGTCTAGTTGGGAATGTTGATTAGGAATTTCATAGCGACTTCAACCAAATAAGACAATTTATCAGCCACACGTCTGACAACCCATTCGATTCCTTCTTCAGGGGATTATGCACTTAGTACGTGGCGCTGCGGAGCTTTTAGTAGTCCTTCATAATTATATCAAAGGGGAAGAGTATGAGGAAGGGAGACACACTCCTACTTTCCGCCTCGCCAGATGAGAAGTATTACTCACTAATGAAGGCACTGATCATGCGCCGAAATGTCGGTCCAATAAGTCATCTTATAAGGTTGAAGTGGCTCTAAAAGTGCTTGTGTGTAGCTGTGTTTCAGTCTTTTTATCAAATCTCATAAAAATGTAAGAATCGACAAAAAAAAAAACATTATCGATATCGATTAACCGACTGATGCTGAAGACGGTGAACGATTCATCGTTAAACAATAAGAAATTTAATCAAACATCTTTACTCTCCTCAATAACGTTTCTTGACACAGACATCATTCGCACTTCCTCCTCTCTGTCCTCGCGTCCCTTCTAACTCAGTGGCACTTATACCCTTGCAGACATCATCAGATCCCGCCTGTAATCGCCTGCTTGTACAGCAGGTCGTGTACAAGAAATCAATATGGGGCGAGTAGCCGCGCTTGTTGGGTAGCATGACGACTTATGATGAAAATGCCGGGGCAAGTACTCCGGCGCCTGCTTACGTCGAATGATATACATTGTCGCTCATTCGTAATCTGTCACATGCATAGGCGTGCGCAGGATTCCCCTTCAGGTGGGCGAAGGTTAATCGCAGCGCCCCGCCCCCCTGTTAAGGCAAAGTATGGGGCAGACTTTGTGCCCCCCCCCCTCCACTCTTAGGTGACTTAGGGGGGCGACCACCTCCCCCCTTACCCCTTCATGATCATGCCTATGGGGACATGCGCATGAAATCAGTGTAAAATCAGTGAGCATACCCACGGCTATAGCAACCTGTAATCACATATTGCTCACCAGTTAGAATGTCCTTGGGGCAGACGCACAAGTACGGTCTTCCCGAGTGCGACGCGGCAGGGCTGCAGTCGCAGCCATACGCGCGCGCAAGCTTTACCGGTTCTGCGAGCAACCTCTCGGCTCTAGGTCCCTTTCTGGAAGGGTCTGCGGGAAAGAAAGCCACCAGGTTATTAAAATTAACTGTCGAGTAGCTTGACTCAAAGGACGTGACATAACGCAGTCAATTCAGACCGGCAAGCTCGCTCTCGCCAGCAATTTATTTTTTGAAGCTACGAGAAATTGAGACACAAACCACAGACTAAAACGAATCAGTTTTTGACAAAGGTTCCTGGACCATTATACTGGCAGCAGGGAAATTAGGCGAATGACGCTTTGTGTTGAAAATTACGGCACACATCTATAGTTAGTAAACGAGATGGTGTTATTGAACTTATGCACTGTGGGGTAAAATAAAACAGGTAAAATGACATAAGTAACATACACGTGTGGATGTGAAAACTCAGCAGATAGCCCGAAAAGAACGTATTTGACAGATCTACGTCATCAGCGACACATTCGGTGATAGCAGCAAAAGTATACGAACGCTTATAAGAGGTATTTTCTACAAGATTTTTACGCTCGTCGAACAGTTTCCTGGAGCAGCTTCTACGACACCCTCTAGCCATAGTGTGGCCCAGCGACGTCACATTTCCACTCCCGCCTCTTAGGCTGCAAATAATTTACGCTTCATTGAAGAGGCAGCTCTCATGATATGACGAAAATCAGAATAACTTAATTGCATGACCTTCGCTAGAAACGTTGAGGCCTATTTTTCCTGATGACCCTTGATTCAGTGTGTTCGGCGGACCGTACAATTCTCAAATGTCAGCAATGCATTTTTTTTTAATCCAGCTTTTTTTGCGAGGCTTACAATTCGTGCTCATCATCACTACAGAAGTTACTGCAGCCGTAACCAGCGCAGTTTAGTTTCAAAGCTAGCATCATTGTGTTCTATAATCTTCCAATGTCCATCCTTTGTTCCTTTTTCTGCACTGCTATTATTCGCTGCGTTTCTTTTGTAGAAACGTCATCTTTGTTTCTATTCGATATGCTCGAAAAACAATCTGCTATAAAACCCGTCACTTTCCTGCTTAACTGAAACACCAGTTCTGCACTTGCTGTCAGTTTAGAAAAAGAATAACTTTCTTACTTTCTCGTTTTCAGTAAAGAGTACGTTTTTAAGGCCTTAATACATAATACATACATAGTGGTCGTGCTACTACAATAGTATTGTCGGCATAATGTCAAGTGGTGCCGTTGTTTTTCCATTGTTCGTTGTATGTGTTGCCAGTAAAGGAAGTCCACGCCATGTGCACAATAGTATTAAGGCGAGCTAATGGGATAAAATGTGGCGTTTTTTTTTTTTTTTTTTTCTAAGAGCCAAGTCCACTTTAACTGAAACTGAGAAAAACGCACTTTTTTGCTGTAGAAAATATCGTGGGGCCTGCTCCAACAATTTTTTTGCCAGGGTGCTCATGTCACCAAAGAACCTCAAATCTATATTGTAGCTGTAGTCTAAATAGCCCACTGTCGTTGGTATTCAGGAGTAAAATTTGCATTTGGCTCTTACAGATTGGAACATTTCATTTGGGCTTGAATTAACTCGTAAAAGGAGTCAAAATGGCAGCGAATGAACGATATATCAATATTTTGCGACAAATATAACACCATATTCGCGTTCCCGTCGGTGCCGTCCCTTGTTGCATGGACGTAATAGCGATAACTAGGCTTGTAGAGTGAGTGGTTGTTCCAGGCAAACGGCGCACCATTCTGCCCTGTCGGTAGTATTTTCTTGTTCTTAGGATGTATTGAAAGCCTTCAAAAATGCTTCAGCTCTTCTTCTTCTTCTTAGCTCGTTTTACGCCGCATTGTTTCAAATCACTTCTTCTTCGGCTAGGAATAGATAGGTGCCCAATATCTTCCTTTCAGCTCTCTTCTTCTTGGAGCGAAAGAAAGACATGATACTGTAGCTCAAAACTCGGAAAGAGACACGAAGAGGCAGAAGGAAGTCCCCCCTCTTATTATTTCTAATCGAGCTTTGCCCTACAACATCATGTCCTTCAGTAAGTACCAACTCGCCCAAGAAACACTAATTTTGGAACGAAAGCACCGTAGCAAAGCAACTGGGACACAACTGAAACATATCGGATGTGGCTATGTTGACTGTATTGGTCACGATTGTTGACGCAGCACTGGTTTAATGGATCTGCCTCAATTTGATTCAAACAGGTGCAGGATGTGGCCTTTTTTATTCGAAACTGCCTTTTTGAGTTCACGCTACAATCGGGAATCGCCCTATTCTGATAACAATTGTTTCAGAAGTTATTGGTAAGCGCGCTTTAAGCTCCTGTGAAATTTAGCCCACTTTCAGCTTCTGAATTGGGCTATTTTAGAAAAAAAAAGTACCACAAACATTTTCGTTTTTGTTCTTGTGTCGACTTCGTCGTTTGTTAATGAACAGTGATGTTTTGAGCAGTATAAGGCCACGATTGAACAGTTTAACTCGTTGGTCACACGTGTGAGACGGAGTGCATGAGCCTTGTGAAAGTGATCGCAAGCGCACGCTGCAATACTATCCAAGTAGATTACCTCTCGGCAGACATTCAGCAGTCTCGATATTTGGCGATCCACCCATCACGTGCCGTTGTGTTCTGTAGCCCATTTCCTGGCGTCGGCGAACGGCGAATCGTGTACTTACCAGTAGTTTTGTATTAAGTTCGTGAAAAGTAGTCTGCAGTGATGACGCAATAAAATTCAAGATCCCGAAAAATAAGACGATTTCCACTGATTGGTAGCACATTATTCTGGCAAAGCGAATCAGGAGAATTGAAATGTGTTGAAAAGCCTTCTCGCTTGTTTGAAGCAGTGAGCTGTTGAATGGAACAAAATAAAATAGAAATACGACTTTGAATTCCAAAAAGTTCCGTCCAACAGTCTATACGAAGCGCAGTCTTTATCCACTGACCAAGCTTTGCATTTCGGCATCAGGACTAAACCATTTAATTCTCACTCTGATCTGACAAAACTTCCGGTTTCACTGTAATCTAAGCTTAACAATAGTGCTGAATGCACTATTGTTTTGAGCTGTCGACACAGCAATCCATGCGGTCATTCTAACCCATGGTGATGACGCTCTCAAAAAATTGTCAAAAATTTGAGGCGCCATTTTGCGAACTACCTTGCTGTGTGTTTGATATGTGACAGGACATGCGAATTTCCATCATCTGCTTTCATCGTGAATATCAGTTGAATATATTTTGTCCCGTTGAGTCAATTTAAAAAAAGATGACATTCATATCAAGATGAGCAATGCTCTATTTAAAAGCCGGCTCAGGAAATTTGAGTGCAGCCCGCCCTTAAGTTTTTTCACCCGTTAATGTCCAGTCGTCACCCACTCGCAAATGTGTTATGCAGAACACACGCCCGACCATGACTCACCGAGAGAGCTCAGGATGAGAACGATGACAAAGGCGAACACGAGCACACCTCCGAAGAAGGCCAAGGTTGTCAAGATAGACCGCCGGTCCCATGGATGCGGCCTGCCCAGGTATCAAGAGGAATCATTGCGTCACGTTTTAGGCTGAATTCAACTGCGTTGCGGTCCATAAGAATAAGCGCTGTTACTTATCTTTGTTTTTTGTTTGTTTCAATTCCGGCAGATGCAGATCAGTGCGGGAATCGGTGTTATGCGAAGCATTGTTTGACATGTATCCAAGTGTTGCGATGCGTACGTAAGCGAGTGGTTGTGCCCGTCGCAAGTGTTCACCATGGTACGTCGAGTAGACTGTGACGCCTAATGTAGAAGCTTGCAGTACGGCGTTAGCAACGCCATTCGCGTTCTAGCGCAGTCGCCAGTTTCATCGAGGAGAGATGAAAGCTCTAGCTCGCTGACAGTGCGCCATCTTCCTCTCCTTCAAGAAATGCTCTCATAACGTGGCCTCCGCAACTAGCGCCGGCACAGAACAGTTGCAACGGCGTGCTGCCTCCGCTAATCACGGATGTCACGCTCATATCATAAGTAGTGTTCATTGGCGCAATATTGCGGAATCGAGCAACGTTACACAATAAGCGGCAGGGTCATAGTGGTGCACGCGTTCAACATTTATGATATCGTTATAAGAGTGAAATATAACACCGCGAAGCTGTAGGCAACATTAGGCAATATTAGCCGAGAGTCGACCAACACTAGCCACTTAGCTAGAGCATTGTTCCGCACTCAGATCTTCCACTAAAGCGCCAAATGTTAGGAAGTGAAATTGAAACTTGGAACTCTTTCATAGAAGGCTTCTTCGCCACGGATATATCTTGAACACTATAGACCAGAGCACGCCTATCTCGCACCCAGGCGCCTAGGCTCCCGGCGGCATGATCTCGCACCCAGACGTGACGTTGTTCGGAACTGCCAAGGCGTGTGTCCACTGCGCCAGGTTAACACGGTAAGCGGCATCTCTGGGACTTTAAAATGCGAGAAAGCGCCTGTTCACGCCGATCCCCCTTACAAGAAGTCGTCTGGGCACCACTGCGCCGTCTTTGGATGCGAAAACAATCAGTGCAAGAGGAAGATATTACTCAGCACTGTCTGTGAAGACCGCAACACGACGCGGGAATCATGCCGGTGCAGTGTTTGCAGATTGCACAAATTTTCATCCGGAACGAAAAACGGCGAGCTCCGCTGCCAGTGAATAATTACAATCAACAGGAAAAACTATACGAGCCCAGTAAAAGTGTACGAGTAAGTAAGTACACTTACTGCGTGTATTCAAGCGTGACGCCAGCTATTTCGCTTTAGAGCAGTAATTTGCGTGCAGTATGCCTGTAGTATGCGGCACCAAATCATTGCCGTACTCCGTCGCAGGCCACATGCCAATAACAGCACATATTACGACTCACGCGTGCACGCACACTGCGCACGTTTAGTACAAATGTAACAGCGCACTATCGCGATGCAAAGAAACGCGAAAAGCGGAAAGCGTGGCTTTCGACTCAGTCGAACTGCGAAATGCCTTGACGGCCGCTAGGCGAATATGTGCTTTCAGCCGGCGTCACCGTAGCACTATAAAATCTTGCTCTGGCTGGCACTTTGGAACCGCGTGTGCGTTCCGAGTTCCAGGCTTGACTCGCAAATGATAAGCACAGTCGGTGCATGAGCACAAGCAGGTACAGGATTCTAGCGCTACGGTGATGCCGGCTGAAAGCACAAGTTTTGCCTAGCGACATTCAAGGCATGTCGCAGTTCGACTGAGTCGAAAGCCACGCTTTCCGCTGTTCGCGTTTCTTTCCATCGCGCTAGTACGTACAGCCTCCAGCATTTTTAATAATATCGCGCGAGCGTCGACCGCACGCAGTATCAGCGCCTTACAACGGCGATAATCTGCGAGACCGGCAACAGTACGCGCAGGCGCACAAAGCAGCGCTAGCGCAAGCGTCGTCTGCCACGCTGTTCCTTGCTTCGCGCGCCTGCGCGCGCTGCTTCGTGCGCCTGCGCGTACTGCTGCCAGTCTCGCAGATTATCGCCGTTGTAAGGCGCTGGTACTGCGTGCGGTCGACGCTCGCGCGATATTATTAAAAATGCTGGAGGCTGTACCTGAAGAAGTTGCTTCCGCTGTCTGCAATGCACGTGCTGTAGACATTCCGGACTGACGAGGAAGGTCTTCTCGACGTTTCACAAGAAAACAGGACACATTTCCGGAAGAGGAAAAGCGCGAAACATGTTTACAGCTGGACTCGGGTTGGAAGTTTCGCGTTTTATTTGCGGGGCGTCTGCTAACCTGGAAGTTCAATTCTTGCTTCGCCGCGCTTGCTACAGATGGCACGACGTGCTGCCTAAATATGGCGGCACACACTGAACTCGCTGTTTTCTGGTGTATAGTATTAGCAACAACAATATTATGGCCCCTTCTTCATTATCGTCACATGCCTATCGTATGTCCAGTGCAGGATGAAGGCCCCTCCAAGCCACGTTGTTTTGCGCGAGTTGGTTTCAAATGGCAGAGTTTGTCCGCTCCATCAAGCCCGCTGCCATCCTCGATTGCGCTCCCCATCTTTTCGAATCCACTCTGACGCTCTCACAAAACTTGGCTTAGCTCTCCATCTGTCGTAAGTAAGGAGATCGCGTATACGGACGATGATGAAGAAGGAGGAGAAGCACTCGGAACGGGCATGAGTGCGTGCGTGGAGCGGCACATGGCTCGACGCGCGTGACACGAGCCGAAAAACTAAAGTGATAGTTCGATGAGCTGGCACTGTTTGCGTGGCTACGGTAAAAGATGGTCGCATCGACAGCTTCGTACTGTCGACGGAAGCAGTGAGCGTTCGGTTACGGAGGCTGTGACCCTGGCACTCCGTGGCGTGGCCGTTGACTTCGACGACGCACGTTTGAGGCTCCTCGAAGGTGCTGCAGCCCCTTTCGGCAGTTCTGGACGCTCCAGCAGCAGTCCCCCCTTTCACCGTCGGCCATCAGCAATCCCCGGACGACATGTCATCACTTCGTACTTAGGCTCGTACTTAGGCCTAACAGACGAAGACGCCCTGCCAAGTCAACGACGGCGACCGGGAAAAGGCTTACGGCAAGCTTGGCTGGCCGTTACGCATCGGAGCGACAACTGCAACAGGATCGTCGGCAACTACGGCGTCGGACGCAACATAAACATGTTCGGATGAGGAGACTTCGATCGACTAAACCAATGCTCCATTCGGGCTACGACCCGACGGCAGGGTCAAGGTGACCAGATGGCAGTTATTGACTGTAGTTAGGCGTAGCGAAAAACTGATTATTCGATTGTCAGTTTACTTTTCGAGATTCGTTTGTAGTGTTTATAGGTTTTCTTCGCTGTTACTTGTTTTTACGGAGTGTTCAGTTCTTCTCTTAGTTTTTTCTGGGTTGGAATTAAATAATGTTTGCTGTGCCTCCCAGCGTCCTCTCAATCCATCGCCAAAGCACACGCCCCCGAGATCTGTGACAACAAGTGCAATCAATTGCAACGCTGGTTGCATGCACCACCTTGGCACCATCCCATGACGCGACCTTCCCATGTCCATTTTAAAGGGGCCCTGCAACACTTTTTGAGCATGGTCAGAAAACGCTGCCGATCGCTAGTCGAGGCTCCCGAGAACACGCGAGCCAAATATTATAGCGCAGTACTTGGCCTGCAATTCACAATAAATTCTCAAAGTGAGCTAAAAATTGCTTTCTCTTCTCTCGACTAATGACGCTACAAGCTCGAAAAGCACTCGTCACAGCCATTGTATCAGCCACTGGCTGATTTGAGCATGGCGCGATCGGTCGTTACTGGGCCCGCCACGGGAGGCCGTGATTGTCCACGCGTGCGCGCGCACGATCGCACTGAAAAGCCGTTTATTCGAAGAAAAACAAAAGAGAAAAAAGTACTCAAGGTCACGAGGCGCGCGTGACGTATTTTCTTCCTCCGTGCCATCCCTCCCTGCTTAGCTTCCAGCGCTTCCGTCGGGACGAGAGAAGGAATGCAATTGCAGCGTGCGACAAATCTTTAACTCCGCTCGTACTGAACGAATTCTAAAAATTTTCGCGGTGGTGAATTCGTGAGGTTAATCAGCTCCTTTAGTGAATCCATTCCATGGCTACTTCGAAAAGTGTTGCAGGGTCCCTTTAAATGCGAAGCATTTCTTTCTGTACTGCAGGCCCTTTTAGCGTGTCTATCTATCTATCTATCTATCTATCTATCTATCTATCTATCTATCTATCTATCTATCTATCTATCTATCTATCTATCTATCTATCTATCAATCTAGCCGCCTACGTCTGGGGGCTCTCGTTATCACCCTCTTAACTTGGGGTAAACCAAAATTAGTATGGGGGGGGGTAAGATATGACTCTCTGGTCATGACATGAATATTTTGACAATTCCGTCGCGTGCGTCGGCAAACCATTTCCGCCAGACACGTGTGGCACATACCCGTATACTACGGGCGGGTATGCGCCGCAGGTATGCGGATATGTACCACAGGTGATTGACAGTTTATATCTACCCAGGAACGGCGAGAACACATTGATAATTTTAACGCGAGAGCGTTAAAGGAGCAGTGACATGAAATTTTAAACTCGAGATGTGGCGTTCAGTCGATTGCTTTGTACGCATGAGTTTTTTTAGCGAAGTATGAATTGCGTCCGTGACGTCGATGTTATTCTATTTCGAGCGCAAAGAGCGTACACAGGCTCAACGACGCGTTCATGAAATGCAACACCGACACTATTTTGACGTGTTCAGCGAGCTCCCACGCCTCAGGCGCTGAGTGACGATGCGCGAGCAACGATGACGTCGACAATTTTACTGTTGTCATCGAGGTGCCTCCTTGTGGTACCGTCTGGTGGCGACGCCAGGCTGCCTGGGAACGGCTTCACTTGTATTTTTAGATGTGAAGCATCTTATGGCGAAGCTTAATCCGGTAGTGGTGTGCGGCGTGACCACCCTTACTGCGCATGCACAAACCCTTTAAAAAAATAAAAATAAGAAACCTCCTCTCCCCTCTCTCTCCTCTAGGCATCCCTCCCCGCGGCAACCACACCCTCACTGCGCATGCGCCTCCCCTCCCTCTCCTACGCTCCCCCCTCTCCCCCTCTAGGCATCCCTGCCCGCGGCGTCCACACTCCCACTGCGCATGGGCGTCCCTCCTCTCTCTCCTCTCCTACGCTCCCCCCCCTCTCTCCTCTAAGCATTCCTGCCCGCGGCGTCCACACTCCCACTGCGCATGGGCGTCCCTCCTCTCTCTCCTCTCCTACGCTCCCCCCCTCTCTCCTCTAAGCATCCCTGCCCGCGGCTTCCACACTCCCCACTGCGCATGCGCGTCCCCCCCCTCTCTCACCTCTCCTACGCTCCCCCCTCTCTCGCGTCGCGACGCCGACGCAGGCAGCGTCTGCTAGCGAGTGTCTTGGTTGAAAAAACCGACTGCTCGCGCTGCACAACCGTTCACTGGCCACCCCGTATATATGGCACTGGATCTTGACCTGCAAGGTGGTGCCGGTGGGAGATTTCGCCTGTGCGTTGTTGAACAATGAAAAAATTCGCAGCGTGCCCGTTAACTAAAAGCGGTCTGCGGGTCTCTGTGTCCAGTCGGAGTCGTCTGTCTCTCATTGCCCATTAGCAACGATTGGCATGTTCCAGTAGGAAACACCGCTCCATCACTGCGTGCTTTGCGCCTCCCCAGTTTTCTCTCCTGCGCAACGCTGCGATGAGCGCCAGCGTCAACACCGCCGCCAGTGTAAGCGTTAGCGCCCGCTGCTTCACATGTACACATGGTTCCCTTTAGCGGGAGATAGTTTATTTCTTTTTTTTTTTTGCTTGTTTTGTTTTGCTTGGTTCGTGCAGCGCGTTCGTGTGAATCCTTCGTTTTCGCTGTGCCGCTTCGGGTGATTTGTCGTAGAGTTGTCAGCGCGAATGCGGTTATTCGAAGCTACGATCTCCATCGCATTACGTGCCAGCATGCCGTGGAACCGTTGTGCGCTGCAATCATGCTTTTCAAATGACCCACCATTGCGAAACGCTACCCCACAAAGCGTTCACGGAATAAAAACGCCAGGCCTCCGCGTTTCCCTTTTTTTCTTGTCGCGTTTCAGTCTGTGAGCAGTATACACTACAACTGACACACATGGCGACATTCACTAACTGACGAGTTATTACGGCACATTGGTTACGCGTAGGTAGACGCAAACATGACAATAACCGATCAAAGTGCACCAATACAGAAAGTAGGGTTCAGAGAAATATCATTTCAAACAAGTAACACGTACGCAGCGTTCATATGCGTAGTTGTAACATGTCTGCCAGCCAGCATGGCCCAAGTGTGCGTCTCCAGCTGCCTCCTCGTAGCTGCTCGGTCCGGCGTCGATATCAGAATCACTACTCTGAAGAGGACCGAACCGAAAATGATTCGCCAAGTCGCGAATTGCAGCGATTCCATATTCCTCAGTGTTTTCATCGTCGCTTGTGGACGCTGATGACGGCGGCGACGACGATGGGGGTTACGAAGACATGCCTACCCGTGCGCGCCGAGCAGACGAAATGTCAGCTGAAACTCGCGTCACCATTCCGTGTGGCCACTAGACCAGATGGGGTGTGACCGCGGGAGGTGACCGCTTGGCAGCGTTGAAAATTGGCTGGCTTTGCACCCGTTTTGAATTGCGTTCGATACTGGTCATACTAATCGAATATTACATATAGTAATTCGTCCCTCTGTTGCATTATCAGTACCGAATCCTTACTAGGGGATCGATAACTACATGTTGACACAAAAAACGCGACATGCGTAAAGTTGATGTCACTGCTCCTTTAAGAATAGCTGACATCGGCAGCGTTGACCCGACGAATGCAAACGATATGTAAGGGTCCCAGCAGGAATCGAACCCCAGCACTCTGCTTGGCAATCAAGTATTCTGGCACAAAGCCACGCCAGGTCTCGGAACTTCTTTTCAAATAGACCCTAATGTTCGTGAAACGTCAATTGTGGTTGCAGTGCTAGGCTACCCATTTTCATAAACATTACATATGTACTCCTATGATACAGCCGTCACGTCGGGTTAACGTCAACTGTAGTTAAGTGTCATCCACTGAAGTTGATTTGTATAGCAGTGTGCAGGGCGAGCACAAGTGCTACATATCAGCTTGCCGCTTCTGGTGTTGCTAATACCCATGTTGCTGTTGGCATCGTTACGCATCTGTAAACAACTGGTTATATAAAACATATGCGACTGTTCAACATGTCTTTGCGTACAAAATTTGTACATATCTTCAGCGTCATTTCGCAACGTTCACTAAATTAAAAAACAAAATACATGACAGCCACGTTCGCTACTTAAAAAAACGCTAGCAAGGAAAACGGCGATCAGCTTGCACGATGAGCTCAACACAAAACTTCCCTTGCGCCGTTCCTTACCATAGTGCATAGTGTCGCAATCCCCAATACTCAGTGGACCAGAACTATAGGTGAGCGGCCTGTGCTGCCTACGCATTCGTACGAGGTACAGAACAACGGCGGTGAACCAGCTGACGTAAATGCACCTGCCGGAGTCGGCGTATAATTGCTCGTTGAATAAAAACTAGCAGACATGCTCTTTAATAAGAAAAAAGGAATACTTACAAGTTTTTAGCAGCTGTAATATGAATAAGTCTATTACAATAGCAGCCTCTAAACAAGTAAGCACTTCACCACACAGTGACTGTTTTTAGAAATGTTGACACGGGTGCTCGATTTTCCATCTCTGTGTGAGCGGGTTTCACGACGAAAAATGTCAGACGTGTTATCGCATAGCGCAAGTCTTGACTGAATGGACCGGAGCCTTATCGAGAGATTATTCTAATCACAATGCGTGCACGGCACGAACAGTGAAATGGTAGCCTACATACTGCAATGCGCACGAGCACCAGCGGTTAAGCTGTAATGTACTGTAACTCGCGCATAAATATTCAAACCATTATAGACCATTTCGAACCATTTCGACAACCAACTTCTGTCCTTGCAGAACAAGCCAACGTCGTTGAAGAACAAGCCAACGTCGTTCCCGAACATCAAGCTATAGCCTGATGTTCCGGAACGAGTGAATCTATTCCTCCAAGAGCAAGTCTATATAGACTCACGCTTTGAGGACTGCCTCCGGAGCTCGCAGCCATAACCTAATAATAATAATAATAATAACGAGTAGTGGAGTTTAACGTCCCAAAACCACGATATGATTATAAGGGACGCCGTAGTGGAGGGCTCCGTAAATTTCGAGCACCTGGGTTTTTTTAACGTGCACCTAAATCTAATTACACGGGCCTCAAGCACCACCGCCGCCGTCTGTCCGACAGCCTGTCGGTCAGCACTGCGTGCAGAGGAAGACGTATGGGGTGCCCCGGCCATTTCCCACTCTGATCCAATGAGATGTCGACCACACCACCGTTGCAATACCGCGAGATGCGTCTACGTAAATTGGGATTATCGCGCCGCGCCCACAGCTTGTTCAACGGTTCCGTGATCCATCGCTGACTACCTGACAGCAACTGACGAGGCCTCGACGTCTGTCGCATTCGGCGACCCCAGAACGCTACCTCTCACTGCAGTGTTGACCGCACACACTTTCGCACGGCCCAATTGCCAGCCCCTATTGAGAAACATATAAGCAGCAACCCGTCGAGGTGCGGTCGTCGATCCTCCATCGCCGACGGAGACGTCGAAGTATTCATGCCGATGAAGTCGCAAGAGTACCGCTAACCACAGCAAGCCTCGAAAGTGACAGTGTGCCACCAGAAGACCTGACGGCACGAATGAACAGCAGCGGAAGAAGCCGACGCATCCGTGAACCGACAACGCGACCTGGCTAACGCAAGACGTCCAATGGTCACCCTCGACATGCTTCTCGACGGCCTCGCTGTCACCGCTTTTGTGGACACCAGGCACGATGACTCCGTCATATGTGGTTAATTAGTCTTGGTCCCCAAGATGAAGAAAGTGAAGACTGTATCGGAAGGTCCCCGAATCCGGACAGCGGGGCGACACTTAAAGCATGACCTGTTTATGGCCATATTTTCACGTGGTCGTGACGTTGATGAAGCCAGAGACGGCGTGTCCAAAGTGAAACTCTTTATTTGGCCAAACTTGTGGCCGGCCAATGGAAACTCAAACTATAGCAAGCGATGCGCGCTGTACACTGATATCGGCGAACAGAGCGTCCGCCGTCGATAAACTGACAAGCGGTGAAGCGCGTCGGCATTTATACATGCGCCATC
>JALIZH010016715.1:0-88507 GCA_030522465.1 Rhipicephalus appendiculatus
ATCTACCATGCTCCAAGATGCTTCTCAGCAAACGCCTCCCCCCGTGCCGCCCCCTTGTCCCGGTGTACCACGCATCCGCGATCCACCCATCTTCACTGGCGCCGATGGCACCGACGTGGAGGACTGGCTCGCACTTTACGAGCGCGTGAGCGTCCCCAACAAATGGGACGACGACGGCAAGTTGACCAACTTGGTCTTCTACCTTGCGGGGAGTAGCGAGCTTGTGGTATAACAACCACGCGTCCCATTTTGGGACTTGGTCCGATTTCAAGACCGCCGTCATCAACGTTTTCGGCCGCCCTGCCGTTCGTAAGCTGCAAGCCGAACAGCGCTTACGCGAACGTGCTCAGCAGGCCGGTCAGTCATTCACCAGTTACATTGAAGACGTCCTCGACTTGTGCAAGAAAGTCCACGAAACCATGTCTGAGTCTGAGAAGATCCGACACGTCATGAAAGGTATTGACGACGATGCCTTCACCATGCTGCTCGCCAAAAACCCTGTCACAGTGGCCGAGGTCATAACGCTGTGCCAGAGCTACGAGGAGCTCCGGCGGCAGCGTTCGATGACCCGTCGCTCCCCTTCACGAGATGTAGAGCTTGCTGGCTTGGTGGCCACCTCTGACCAGGCGGCGTTGCTGCCAGAGCTCAAGGCGTTCATCCGTGAAGAAATCGCGCGGCAGTTCTCACTCCTGGCTTTTGCCCACCCGCCGGCTGTTCAACAATCGGCGACCACCCTTCTTCCTCCGCTCCGCCGAGCGATTGAGCAAGAAATTTCGGAGGTCATGCCAGCGTACCACCAAAAACCTCCGGCTCCTGCGCCCCCCGACTTACGCTCACGTTGTCGCCAGACCACCTCAAGTACTTCCGGCGGCCGCACCTCTGACTTACGCCGAAGCCGCCGCTCGACCTCCGTCCACCGAAGCGGCTGTGCCGGCTACGTATGCTGACGTCGTCCCTAGGCCTCGACTTCAGCCCACCGTCCAGCCATTCCAGCCGCCGTTCCGTCCGTCAGGTCTTGCGACATGGGCGCGACCTACCCCGGCGAACCGATGGCGCACACCCGACAACCGGCCCATCTGCTTTGCATGCGGTTACGCCGGTCACGTTGCGCGTTATTGCTTTCGGGTGCAACCGCCTCCTGTCCCGTCACCTGCCGCTGGCCAGCTGAGCCATCCGTTTCACGACTCATCCCCGTCTATGCCACCGACGTCTCGCCCAGCTTCATCTCCTCGTAGGTCCATGTCTCCACGACGTCGATCCCTGTCGCCCATGCGGCGAAGTTCGGCCGCTCAAGAGCAGGAAAACTAGTCGTCGCAGTCCACGAGGCAAGGGCTGCGACGCTATCGAACTGTGAAAGCCCTCAGAGGAATCCATCGAATGTCATCGACGTGTTTGTGGACGGTTTTCGCGCATCTGCCCTTATCGATACTGGAGCTGCCGTATCCGTCATAGACGCAAAACTTTGCCGCTTACTCCCGAAAAGTGACGACGCCACTTTCTGGGATGTCACTCCGTACCGCAAGTTCGCAGAATATTCATCCTACAGCAGTGTGCACAGCTCGCGTCGTCATTCAGGACGTCCTATATGTCGTCGAGTTCATCATCATTACTGCATGCTCCCACGACGTCATCCTGGGATGGGACTTTCTCTCCCGCCACGACGCCGTCATTCATTGTGCCTCCGCCGAAATTGAACTCTCGCCGTTCTCGCATTTGACGCCAGTAGACAGTCCCTCGGCACTGAGCAAGATCCTCGTCAAAGACGATACGACAGTGCCTCCAGGCTCGTCCACGGCTGTGTCGGTCTACTGCGCCGGTCTCTCCGACACAGTTGCACTCCTTTCGCCATCTGACCGCGCTTGCAGTAGGAAAGGGTTGCGGGTACCTTTCGCAACCGTGCAAGTAACTCAGGGCAACACCGCTATTTTTGTCACCAACCCATTCCCGTACGTTGTTACGTTGGTTCGAGGGGAATGTCTCGGCAGAGTGGAACCCGTCGACGATGCACAAGTCCTGGACGTACCCGATGACTCGCACTGTCCCAGTTCCCGTACCATCAGTGCTGTTTCCGCGTCTGATCCGTCATCTGCTGATGTATTTGGTAACTCCATCGCTGATAACCTTACGTCGGTCCAGCGTTCCCAGCTTCTGGGCCTGTTGCAAGAATTTCGATCTTCTTTCGATGTCGGGCAAACTTCTCTCGGTCGCACGTCCGCTGTTACACATCGCATCGACACTGGCGCCCAGCCACCGTTACGGCAACGTCCATATCGCGTGTCACCTGCCGAACGTCGGGTAATTAATGAGCAAGTAGACGATATGCTCCGACGCGACGTAATTCGGCCCTCGGACAGCCCATGGGCGTCTCCCGTTGTTCTCGTTGCGAAGAAGGACGGTTCTGTGCGGTTCTGTGTGGACTACCGACGCCTCAACAAGATCACTCGTAAGGACGTGTATCCACTACCACGAATAGACGACGCGATTGACAGCCTGCAAGGAGCAGAATTCCTTTCATCTCTCGATTTGCGCTCAGGGTACTGGCAAGTACCTATGGCGCAAGACGCTCGACCGAAGTCCGCCTTTGTCACGCCCGACGGCTTGTACGAATTCAACGTCATGCCGTTTGGGCTGTGCAATGCGCCCGCCACCTTTGAGCGCAAGATGGATACCGTTCTGCGCAACCTGAAATGGCACACGTGCCTGTGCTACCTCCACGACGTCGTCGTTTTCGCTCCGGACTTCTCCACGCATCTTCAGCGCCTGCGGCATATTTTGACGCGCTTGAGTGACGCCGGTCTGCAACTGAACCTAAAGAAGTGCCGATTTGCAGCACGGCAGCTGACAATACTCGGCTACGTCGTGTCCAAGGACGGAATTCTCCCCGATCCAGCCAAGCTTCGGGCCGTGACCGAGTTCCCAAAGCCGACGTCCGTCAAGGAAATGCGCAGTTTCGTAGGACTATGTTCCTACTTTCGGCGCTTCATTCGAAACTTCGCAACTATCATATCGCCGCTGACGAAGCTCCTCGGAAGTAACGGGCCTCTCCATTCGTGGTCGTCAAAGTGCGACGAAGCTTTTGCAACGCTCCGTCGTTTGTTGACGTCGCCTCCCATACTACGCCACTACGACCCTACGGCCCCTACAGAGGTACATACGGACGCCAGTGGTGTTGGCCTCGGCGCTGTCCTTGCGCAGCGCAAACCAGGGTTCCCGGAATATGTCGTGGCGTATGCAAGCCGTACGCTTACAAAAGCCGAGACCAACTACACCGTCACGGAGAAAGAATGCCTGGCAATCATCTGGGCCCTTACGAAGTTCCGACCTTATTTGTATGGTCGCCCATTTGATGTCGCCACCGACCATCACGCACTGTGCTGGTTGTCGTCATTGAAGGATCCTTCAGGCCGTCTCGCCCGTTGGGCACTTCGCCTGCAAGATTACGACATCCGCGTGCTGTACCGCAACGGACGCCAGCATGCTGACGCCGACGCCCTGTCGCGCTCTCCCTTGCCTGACGACAATGCCCACAGCTCTGCGTCTCACCTTGCCGTTTCTTCCATCGACCTTCATACCATCGCTACCGAACAGCGCAAGGATCAATGGATTGCCTCACTGATAGACTTGCTGACTGATCCATCGGCAACACCATCCACGCGCGCGTTGCGTCGTCAAGCCCACCATTTCGCCCTTCGCGACGACCTCCTCCACCGACGCAATTACAACGGTGACGGCCGCCAGTGGCTACTAGTCATACCCCGCAGTCAGCGCTCTGACATATGCGAGTCGTTTCACTCTGATCCGCAATGTGCGCACTCCGGGGTATCGAAGACTTACCACCGCATTCGCCAACGGTACTTTTGGCGCGGGATGTACCGCTACGTGCAGAAATTCGTTCGCTCCTGCATAGTTTGTCAGCGCCGCAAAACTTCAACGCACCTGTCGCCGGCAGGTCTACAACCGTTACCTTGCCCTGACCGTCCGTTTGGGCGCGTGGGTATCGATTTGTATGGACCACTTCCTCTGACGTCGGCTGGTAACCGCTGGGCGATCGTCGCCGTAGACCATCTGACGCGATACGCCGAAACCCCTGCCCTCCCTGCGGCTACTGCGCGCGATGTTGCCTCCTTCCTCCTGCACCGATTCATACTGCGTCACGGTCCACCCCAGGAACTTCTCAGTGATCGAGGCCGTGTCTTCCTGTCGGAAGTCGTCGAAGCCGTCCTCACGGAGTGCCATTCTGTCCACCGCAAAACTGCTGCTTACCACCCGCAGACAAATGGCCTCACCGAACGCTTTAACCGCACCCTCGGCGACATGCTTTCGATGTACGTCGCCGCCGACCACGCGAATTGGGATGCTATACTGCCCTTCGTCACCTACGCTTACAATACCGCCCCTCAGAGCACTACTGGTTTTTCACCCTTTTTCTTACTATACGGACGGCACCCGTCGCACACCATCGACACGATACTCCCGTACACGCCGGACCCATCTGAGTGTGCCCCTATTTCTGAAACAGCCAAGCTTGCTGAAGAGTGTCGCGAGCTCGCCAAGACCTTCACGACGAATGAACAAGAGCGGCAGAAGATTATTCGTGATGGTTCCGCCACTTCTGAGCCCACGTTCCTCCCTGGAGCGCTCGTATGGCTCTCGGTCCCTACCTCCGCAGCTGGCCTCTCTTCAAAACTTCTGCCGAAATACCAAGGCCCCTACCGTGTCATCGAGCGCACATCTCCTGTCAACTACCTGATCGAACCCATCGAACAATCTTCGGACATGCGCCGTCGAGGGCGCGACATTGTGAACGTGGAGCGCCTGAAGGCCTACTATGACCCACTCATAGTGACAAGCTGTTAGGTCGCCCGGCGGCTCCTTTTCGTCCCCGGGATAATTGTAGCGATGCATTGGAACCTCGAAATGGGTTGCACTCTCGAGAGCCTTCTAGTGGGTCATCTGCAAAAAGGACGCCGCTCGCGCTGAGAGTCAGTGCCTGGCTGTGGCTGCCGCTGACGCATTATCGCTGAAGCATTATCGTTGAGTGCCGGCTAATAAACACCTTAACAATATATATATATATATATATATATATATATATATATATATATATATATATATATATATATATATACACACTAATACGGCCAGTAAAGTCAGACCTCCCCACCCTGCCCCATTAACAACAGCCGTACAACGCCCCTGAGGACCGACGTATGTATACTGCGCGGTAGTAAACACGGACGACAAGAAAGCACAAGAACTTGTCTTGTCGTCCGTGTTTACTACCGCGCAGTATACATACGTCGATCATGCATCACCAACTGGCCCAATCGTCCGCCCCTGAACACAACCGTTTTGTTCGCGCTCCAGTTACGTTTGAATTCCGATACCTTTGAGCCCTCGTAATGACGAAAAAGTCACATTTACTCAGCGCATTTGTAAAGAGACGCACCGTACACACAGCGTCTCCGTGGGTAAATATTCGGCCTGCTTTTTGCAGGGTAAAATATCTGCACACAGCTCTCTGAGCATAGCTAAATCCCAATAAAGCAGCTCAGTTACTCTGAATAAACTATAGACGCCGAATCGCCACTAGCAGAAAGGATCAAGACAGAAAAAACCGGCAGATCCCACGCACTGTGGGGAATCGATGTGATGCGAAGCAGCCATCAAGGAACAAATCATGCTGTACATAATATGCATGTAATTATTTACATGTTAGGACCTGTCATTTGTGTTAGTCATACAGTCACGTCACGCAATACAAATTTTGGTGTATATCAAGCTAGCGAACTGGACGCAAGCTCACCATGAGCGTGGCATGTAAATGGCATTGTAGATGACATGCATGCCATGATTTTCATGTTACAACCTGCCACTTATGTTCGCTTAATTTTTTACCTCGAATCGCAACGATACGCGAGACCAATCTGCCTCCGTTTCGCATGCGTTCGTATTCTCGCGCTCTGCGCATCGTGCAGACGCCATCCACGTTCCAGCGTTTACATTGACGGACACCCTGTCAATTCCAAAGTGTGTTCCTCGAACGCCTGCGCCCACTGAGACGGGGTCGGTCAGAATGGAACGTGATGCGCGCGTCTCCCTCCTTGCATGATTAGAGACGCTGGTCACAGTGACGCTACGCAAGCAAAGCGCGAGCGCTGTAAAGTCCAACGCGACCAGCGTCCGTTTGCGAGCCCCGGCGCCCATCTGGCACTTTACCAGGGCACGGCTGGAGGGACGGACGGACGGGCGGACGTCGGACGTGAACATGAGACATTAAAGGCTTTCACCTTAAAATTTGTATGTAAAGCTGGCGAAACGGCCACAAGGGTATCATGAGCGTGGCATGCAAGTCATGTTGCACATGACATGTCATGATTTGCATATTGCCACTTGTCATTTATCCTCGTCATACAATCACGTCACTGAACAGCAAATTTGGTGTATATCAAGCTAGCGAAACGGCCACGGGAGTACCATGAGTGTGGCATGCAAGTCATGTTGCACATTACATATCATGGTTTCCATATTACCACTTGTGATTTATGCTCGTCATACAGTCACGTCCCTCAATACGAAGTTTGTTGTATATCATGCTAGCGAAACGGCCACGAGTGTGTCATGAACGTGGCATGCAAGTCATGTTGCACATGACATGTCATGACTTCCGTATTACCACTTGGCATTTATGTTCGTCATACAGTAAGGTCACGCCATACAAAATTTGGTGTATATCAAGCTTGCGAAACGGCCGTCAGCGCGCCATGAGCGTGGCATGTAAATCATGTTGTATATGACATGCAGGTCATGATTTGCATATTACCACCTGTCATTTATGCTCGTCGTACAGTCACGCCCCTCAGTACCAAACTTGGTGTATTTCAAGCTAGCGAAACGGCCACGAGAGTGTCATGAGCGTGGCATGCAAGTCATGTTGCACATGACATGTCATGATTTTCATATTACCACTTGGCATTTATGTTCGTCATACAGTCATGTCACGAAATAACAAATTTGGTGTATATCAAGCAAGCGAAACGGCCGTCAGCGCGCCATGAGCGTGGCATGTAAATCATGTTGTACATGACATGCACGTCATTATCTGCATATTACCACCTGTCATTTATGTTCGTCATACAGCACGTCACTCAATCCCAAATTTGGTGTATATCAAGCTAACGAAACGGCCGCGAGCCGCCCATGAGCGTGGCATGTAAATCATAGTTTTCATGACAAGTTAGTCATGATTTTCATGATATGACCAGCCATTTATGTTCTTCATACAGTCATGTTATGGCATAACAAATTTGGTATAAATCCCATTAACGATACGGCCAGGAGAGCACAAAGTCGTAGGCGGCTAGATAGATAGATAGATAGATAGATAGATAGATAGATAGATAGATAGATAGATAGATAGATAGATAGATAGATAGATACACTCAAAGTCGCCGAAGTTCGCTAAGAAATGCTTCGCATTTAAAAATCAATAAGGCACGGACTTTCTGTTTCATCGGTCTCTTTCTTCCGGCGGTCGTCCGGCGTCTAGTTAATTGTCAGTAATGTACTAACAAGCCCAGCAATTAGTTCGGCTCAATTACAGTGAGATCGTGAATCTTCACTGTTGCAATCAGTCCGTTTTCATTTTTTTGATAATTTTCGTACCTCTCAACAGTCGCTTCGGTTACAAAAATTAATTTGCAGTACTCTCAAAGGCATATATGAAGCAAGCATCCATTAAAAGCTTTGAAGTTTCGTCCATCGAGGCTTACGACGACAAGTACTAGGCTTAATAATGACAGACACGAAACGAAAGCCACATCAGTAATATGGCCGGGTGCCGCCGACGCCCGACGCGCCCAGCAGTTCTCGCGCGCCGCGCAGCGCGCCTTCATATATACAGTCCAACTGAGCAATTGCAGCGCCTGCGCTACGGTCGATGCGGAAGACATCAGGCGGCGAGGCATGTTAACGCCACTCAACAGTTGTAGCACACTTAGGGTTACCAATCTTCCCGGATTTCATGGTACTGTCCCGAATTTTCATACAGCGTGTCTAGTCCCGCGATGTCCCTGTCCGGACAGATATATGTCCCGGGTTTGTTCCGGACCATCCAGTTAGAACTCCAGGAAGATGAAGTGTTGCTAACAGCGCGTAGCCAGCTGAAGTACCACTTCAAGAGGCCGCAACAATAAATAAACAATGAATTTGTCTGGAAGGTACTGCAATGAAGAAAACTGATTTCTCCGGCTCCCTACGTTAGTGTATGCCCCCCCCCCCCCCTCCCCCTCCTCCGTCCTGTCTCCCTTCATTGAAGAGTTGGTAACCCTATAGGTACACACTACCTCTAGGCAGCGCACGTGAACGGCGCCAAACGCCAGCAATGGACACTTGAGGAAAAGTTAGATCACATTTTCTGAGTCTAACTTCCAAGAGAGGTCAAATGAAGTACCGAAGAGAGTCAGGTTGAATATTTTTTTTTCAACTAAGGGCTGTCCAAAGGGCCCGCGAACGGGCGGAGGACCATGGTCTTCCGGTCCCAACGTGGGCGCGGCCCGCAGCTACGAGCTTGTAGTTCCTTGGGACTTTATTAAAGTTTGTTGACTGACTGACTGAGTGTACCACTGTTTCCACTACTAATTTGCCTCGGAACGGTGA
Organism: Rhipicephalus appendiculatus; assembly: GCA_030522465.1. NCBI lineage: Eukaryota > Metazoa > Arthropoda > Arachnida > Ixodida > Ixodidae > Rhipicephalus > Rhipicephalus appendiculatus. The sequence continues at coordinate 8,659 of JALIZH010016715.1, forward strand.
CATGTGCAACACCTCGAGCAACATTTTTGCTAGTATTTGAGAAAATGAGTTTGAGCGGTCAGCATCAGCAAGTGGTTGCGTCAACTAACATACCGGTGTTCTACTTTCTAGTCTACTAATATATACTTAATCACTTGAGTTGGTAATATTGACGCGTTGTCGTTTGTTTATTTTTTTAATTTTTTTTGGAGAACTTAACGCTTGCATTGGTGATTTATCTACAAAATGCTGGTTCGTAGATCAGTGTTGTTACGGTATTACTCATGATTCCACGTCCATATTTCTTTCTTGTTCGAAAGCGCCGTGTGACTTGTCAAGGAAAATCCTAAATTTCTGCTTTTATCCTGACTGCATCTATGTTGGCCTGTCGTTTACCGTTTTACTTTCCTTTTGTTCTCATCAGCTTGAGAGCAATCCTGGGCGTCATTCATCACTATATTTTACTTTGGCTATAGCGAAAATATATTTCACGTTAATACTCATCAAAGTGCGAAAACTAAAAGACTGAATAAGATGTCGCAGGACAACGTGTATGTGTGCCAGTTTGTAGTCCGTAGAGGTCCGGCTGGCCCGTATGTGTCTTTCATACTCTCTCACGCATCCAAGACTTTTCACATATACTCTTAAGAGCAAAATTTTTAAAAAAGGATGACAAATGAATATATCGCCACGTGCGTGGCGCAAGAAAGGCAACACAGATGCACATATGCTGTGTACAGAAGGTAGAAACAGCAACGAAGAACTCCGCTGGCGCGGTGCTCTAAAGAGACCGACCTGCTGCTGTTCTCTCGATCACTGTGTTACGACCACTGTCTTGACGTTTGTGGCTACCTCAGCACGTTGGCTTTCAATGAACCGAGTGACCGTGAATCGCCTAGAAACCAGGAAAAAAAAATCACGTTCCCCTGATCCATTCGCCTAACACGGCTTGAATACCAAAGCCATCGTGCGCGACTATATAAACGTGCAATTCATATCGCGCAAAACCCACTTTGCTTTTCTATTACTTTTTTTTGTACGTGAAGGCCGCAAAGGCGAAGTTAGCGCACAGCTTGGCACTTGAGAGGCCACTAGATTTCTTGAGCTAAGTTTTCGACCAAGGCCACCTTCGCTTGAGACGTACAAGGCTTTCGCCTTAATAAATGATGAGTTTGTGACGGCGTTTTCACCCTTGCGCATAACGTGTATTTTGCATGATCTAATCTGTGTTTCTTATTTTAGTGATGAGGCTTGAACATGGACAAAGGCAAATGACTATAGGGGGGAGCGTCATATGGCATTACAGGTCACTTTTCCCGTTTAATCAGGCATATAGGACTTTCGCATTAATGCGAATAATTTTATATGAAGTACACCGATTCATTGTGATAGATACACATTTGTTCGCGTAATGCAGACGTCTACGTTGCGGCATCAACTCGCCATGTTTCAAAAGCGCATAATTCAAGGATTAACGGGGCAGCTGGTAAGGCGCACAGAAACCAAAATGTGGCACAATGCCGGTCTGCGCTGTGGTGGTGCGCTTCTTTCTCGTCTACGTCCCTGGTTTTTCCCAATGTTGGCCCAACAACACAAGCATTCAATGCTAGAATGGTCGAGCTGCGCGCAAGCACAATGCGCTTTGTATAATGAAGATAAAGTGCAGTACAAAGCAATGATCATTATATGAAGTGGTATTTTGAAAATGTGGTGCAGTGCGAAGCAAGCCGAGTGACACTTGTCTTGTTTCGCTCTGGGCCACCTTAACACAAGTGAAAAACCAAGTAGGCGAAACCGCTATTCCTGCTGTTAAATGCAGTATTTACAAAATTGACCGTCAGCAATTGAAACATGATCCACCCCGCGTTACTCTGGCAAGAGCAGACCAAAGTGTATCGCATAAACCAGGGGTCTCAAACACGCGGCCCGCGGACCTCACGCTATAGCAGCCGGAGATCGGCACGTGATTGCCTTCGTCACTTTTTTTTTTCAACAAGCATGTTCAGGAGCTACACAGGCATGTACTCTAGCATAGGGAGTCAGTGAAATCAGTTTTCTTTATTGTTAGCATGGACGTCCGCAGGGGGGTGCAAAGAGGGCTGGAATTTTGGATATTTTTCATGCAGTAGCAATAAGCTATACACAGCTTGATTAGCACACTCAGGTCCCGCATAAACATGCATGTGAAACGGCCTGCAGGATTGCCAGCCAACTTTACACGTTATACGACCATGTCACGGAAAGGCTACCTGTGCTAATCCCCCCCCCCTTTTTTTTTCATTTTTCACCGATGCACCGCGCTGGAAAAAATTCTGCGGATGCTCTTGATTGTGACGGCCTCTTGAGGTGGTACTTGAGCTGGCTACGTGCAGCTCAAACACTTCCTCTTGCTGGAGAATGTGCTCGTAAATGTCGCACTTCGGTCAGCTAAAGTGGCGAAAGCCCCTTGCAGCCACCGCTAGCTGCCGCAACATTGCTTCTTGCGTGAGATTCGTGCCAACTTCGTGTTCCATGGCGTGACGAGCGTTGTTGGGCGTTCGTGGGATCACAGAAATTTTTAACTGGACGGTCCCGAACAAATACGGGATGGTTGGCAACCCTAGACCACACCCGCGGCGGCGGCCGGCCCTTGCCCATGCGCGGTGGTAGCAGCGAAGATTGGTCCCGGAGTTTGTCTCTGCCTAACATGCGTCGCGAGGCGATAACTTTTTGTCGCATAAAAGCTCACTGCGACGCTCAACTCGCCGACGCAACAATTTGTCACAAAAGGTCTTCCGCCTTTCGGTAACCGCTGAGACTGGTCGAACAATGATAACGACTTCCGCGCGGTTGCGGCGGTGCCTTAAAGGATAAGCATATGAAAAGTGCGGAGGTGAGGAGGCCGGTGGCATTGAACGTGCCTTATTGACACATCGCCGACAAACTTATCACAGTCATCTGCAGATATCTACTCGGCTGCGCGTGTTTAAACCGTATGCTGCCGTTTGAAAGTTCGCCGCCGCCGCGTTGTGCGAGGCCGCTTGCGCGTTGCTTACAAAATGCATATCTTCGTCGTGTTAGACTACTCCCCGCACTCAAGCACGATCCGGAGTGAAGCATGCGCGAAGAACGCACAAACGCGCGCATACATTACACTGCAAACGGCCCGGCATGCGACGGCGAGAGCCGAAGCGACGTGCTGCACGCAACTAGCCAGGGATGATTGGTTCCACTTGGCGGTACCGCGCTTCAGTGGTACGGCGTGAGTTCATTGCGAACGGGGTTTAATTGACTCGTGAGCAGACAGTGGACACAGGCACAGTGGACGCGAAAAGGCCTAACTTCTCTGGGTTGTTAGCACTTTTAATAAAAAAAATACAACGAAAAAAAAAGGCAGTTTGGTCGCTAAGTGCACGTTTTTAAGGGCGAGTCCACCCACATACAACGAACTACTGATATAACAACCGCTTATTGCGGCACTTTCGAGTTCGTTATTAACAAGTTTCACAGTAAATATGTACCGCGGTCCTCAGGTGGTACCAAGCAAACAAACAAACAAACAAACCAACAAACGAACAAACAAACAAACAAACAAAAAAGAAATCTGAACAGGAACGTCATTTATTAATTGAATGGGGCTGTTTACGAATTTTTTAGGCACTCAATGCACAGCGGAACTTGGTATCTGCTTCACAGATAGCTACTGTGCATTTATGCCGAGCACACATGGGAGCACACGCGAAGGCGACGTGCGACAGGTATACATTAGCCAACTCGATTTCGTGACAAAAGTAATTAGATGCACCTTAAAAGGGACTGCGATTAACGCCGCTTTTTCAAATAAAAGCTCCGCTACAATAAAAATTGAAATTCTGCCTATGTGCAATTGTACCAGTGCGATAGCTGCCATATTAAGGCTAACACCATAAACCAAAATCAAACCCAAAAATGCTTCGTTGAAGTACACTGTATAAGGGCAACGAAAATTTCTGTGTTGCAAGTGAATCGTTAGGTTCTGTTTTGTAAACGGTTTATTTATTTATTTATTTATTTATTTATTTATTTATTTATTTATTTATTTCAGTACCCTCAGGGCCCGAGGGTATTACAGAGAGGAGTGGGTATACATTTGTGATACAACAAACATAAAAAAGCAATAACTTGGGGTTACATAAATACAATGAAAGAAATCAACAATTAACAGCGCACAATAAGAGAACAAATACAGTTGGTTATGTATTCAAAGCATAACAATGTCTCCTACAACAAGGAAACAAGGGAGGACACAAAATGGGACACTTCACAGACATGTTCTAGCGACGCTCTTAAGGCGCTCATTTAGCCACTGCAGCACTGCAGCCGATAGCGAGCACTAATCAAGAAGGTGATCAAGGCACGTGAAAATCCAATTTGCTGTCCGCGCCACATGTCGTAGCGAAGTAAAAACTTAAAATAGCCTTCTCCTATACCTCGCCAGATGGTACCACCAGTAAGAGCGGCGCCAATTTTGAACATTTTTTTTTAAATTATGGGTGCTCGAAACGAAGTGACAAAGTGGTAAACATTTGTGCCACTGTCGTACGAAGAGTTAAAAAGACAGGAAGTTCTAACGCGGATACGACAGACAAGTTAAAAGAGTGAACAATTATCTCTCACGTAGACCACCACGCACACCTGATTGAGTATCTTGATTTTAGCAGCGCACTGAGGGACGAGGAGTAAGAAAAGAAGGTGCACAATACGGGCGCTATGAATCCGTACCAACTAGCTCAAGTTTCAATTCAGATTGAGTATCGTCTCTTGCCTGGCAATGCGCAGATGAGTATGTCTGAGTAGGCGTGAGTATGAACGTGAGTGAGTGCCTATGAGCGTGAGTCGGCGTGAGTATGAACGTGAGTGAGTGCCTATAGTGTGAGTATGAACGTAAGTGAGTACTTATGAGTAATGAGTGTGAACGTGAGTGGGTGCCTACGAGTGGGAGTTGTCATGAGTGTGAACGTGAGTGAGTATTCATGTGTGTGAGTAGGCGTGAGTATGAACGTGAGTGAGTATACTCATGAGTTTGAGTAGTCGTGAGCAGTGGCATACCAACTCGTTCGCGAGTGGGGGGGGGCCAAGCCTTCCTCACTTTGTTGGCTATATATATATATATATATATATATATATATATATATATATATATATATATTATTAATGAGAACTAACAGACAATGATGCCAAGGAAAGTATAGGGGACGTTATTAGAAGTAATTGTGCAGAAAGATAAGTGGACGAAAAGATAACATGCCACCGGCAGGATCCGAACCTGCGACCTTCGAATAACGCGTCCGATGCTCTACCACTGAGCTACGGTGGCTGTCATCCCCCCGTCCACTTTTATAGGGTATATATATTCATTAAACGTGGGAGCAAAAAGAGTGTTTCACATTCGCCGTAATGGCAACAGGCGGCGCTGACTGACGCTCCCACGTTTAATGAATATATATACCCTATAAAAGTGGACGGGGGGATGACAGCCACCGTAGCTCAGTGGTAGAGCATCGGACGCGTTATTCGGAAGGTCGCAGGCTCGGATTCCTGCCGGTGGCATGTTATCTTTTCGTCCACTTATCTTTCTTCACATTTACATTACAATTACTTCTAATAACGTCCCCTATACTTTCCTTGGCATCATTGTCTGTTAGTTCTCATTAATAATGTGTTTAACAAAGCAAAACGAGCCCTTAAGTTCACACTCCTTTCCTTAGTTCATAACGAGGGTCTCGTTCTGGCAGACTTGTTGCCTTCAGGTGGTATGCGAGGGATTATTAGTCAGCTGCCAGCTCGTAATAAGATCACGTGCTACGTGACGCCTACTGGCAAAAAGAGTGTTTCACATTCGCCGTAATGGCAACAGGCGGCGCTGACTGACGCTCCCACGTTTAATGAATATATATACCCTATAAAAGTGGACGGGGGGATGACAGCCACCGTAGCTCAGTGGTAGAGCATCGGACGCGTTATTCGAAGGTCGCAGGTTCGGATTCCTGCCGGTGGCATGTTATCTTTTCGTCCACTTATCTTTCTTCACATTTACATTACAATTACTTCTAATAACGTCCCCCTATACTTTCCTTGGCATCATTGTCTGTTAGTTCTCATTAATAATGTGTTTAACAAAGCAAAACGAGCCCTTAAGTTCACACTCCTTTCCTTAGTTCATAACGAGGGTCTCGTTCTGGCAGACTTGTTGCCTTCAGGTGGTATGCGAGGGATTATTAGTCAGCTGCCAGCTCGTAATAAGATGACGTGCTACGTGACGCCTACTGGCAAAAAGAGTGTTTCACATTCGCCGTAATGGCAACAGGCGGCGCTGACTGACGCTCCCACGTTTAATGAATATATATACCCTATAAAAGTGGACGGGGGGGGATGACAGCCACCGTAGCTCAGTGGTAGAGCATCGGACGCGTTATTCGAAGGTCGCAGGTTCGGATTCCTGCCGGTGGCATGTTATCTTTTCGTCCACTTATCTTTCTTGACATTTACATTACAATTACTTCTAATAACGTCCCCTATACTTTCCTTGGCATCATTGTCTGTTAGTTCTCATTAATAATGTGTTTAACAAAGCAAAACGAGCCCTTAAGTTCACACTCCTTTCCTTAGTTCATAACGAGGGTCTCGTTCTGGCAGACTTGTTGCCTTCAGGTGGTATGCGAGGGATTATTAGTCAGCTGCCAGCTCGTAATAAGATCACGTGCTACGTGACGCCTACTGGCAAAAAGAGTGTTTCACATTCGCCGTAATGGCAACAGGCGGCGCTGACTGACGCTCCCACGTTTAATGAATATATATACCCTATAATAGTGGACGGGGGGATGACAGCCAGCGTAGCTCAGTGGCAGAGCATCGGACGCGTTATTCGAAGGTCGCAGGTTCGGATCCTGCCGGTGGCATGTTATCTTTTCGTCCACTTATCTTTCTTCACATTTACATTAAAATTACTTCTAATAACGTCCCCTATACTTTCCTTGGCATCATTGTCTGTTAGTTCTCATTAATAATGTGTTTAACAAAGCAAAACGAGCCCTTAAGTTCACACTCCTTTCCTTAGTTCATAACGAGGGTCTCGTTCTGGCAGACTTGTTGCCTTCAGGTGGTATGCGAGGGATTATTAGTCAGCTGCCAGCTCGTAATAAGATCACGTGCTACGTGACGCCTACTGGCAAAAAGAGTGTTTCACATTCGCCGTAATGGCAACAGGCGGCGCTGACTTACGCTCCCACGTTTAATGAATATATATACCTTATAAAAGTGGACGGGGGGATGACAGCCACCGTAGCTCAGTGGTAGAGCATAGGACGCGTTATTCGAAGGTCGCAGGTTCGGATCCTGCCGGTGGCATGTTATCTTTTCGTCCACTTATCTTTCTTCACATTTACATTACAATTACTTCTAATAACGTCCCCTATACTTTCCTTGGCATCATTGTCTGTTAGTTCTCATTAATAATGTGTTTAACAAAGCAAAACGAGCCCTTAAGTTCACACTCCTTTCCTTAGTTCATAACGAGGGTCTCGTTCTGGCAGACTTGTTGCCTTCAGGTGGTATGCGAGGGATTATTAGTCAGCTGCCAGCTCGCAATAAGATCACGTGCTACGTGACGCCTACTGGCAAAAAGATTGTTTCACATTCGCCGTAATGGCAACAGGCGGCGCTGACTGACGCTCCCACGTTTAATGAATATATATACCCTATAAAAGTGGACGGGGGGGATGACAGCCACCGTAGCTCAGTGGTAGAGCATCGGACGCGTTATTCGAAGGTCGCAGGTTCGGATCCTGCCGGTGGCATGTTATCTTTTCGTCCACTTATCTTTCTTCACATTTACATTACAATTACTTCTAATAACGTCCCCTATACTTTCCTTGGCATCATTGTCTGTTAGTTCTCATTAATAATGTGTTTAACAAAGCAAAACGAGCCCTTAAGTTCACACTCCTTTCCTATATATATATACATATATATATATATATATATAAGGAAATGAGTGTGAACTTAAGGGCTATATATATATATATATATATAGGAAAGGAGTGTGAACTTAAGGGCTCGTTTTGCTTTGTTAAACACATTATTAATGAGAACTAACAGACAATGATGCCAAGGAAAGTATAGGGGACGTTATTAGAAGTAATTGTAATGCAAATGTGAAGAAAGAGAAGTGGACGAAAAGATAACTTGTCACCGGCAGGATCCGAACCTGCGACCTTCGAATAACGCGTCCGATGCTCTACCACTGAGCTACGGTGACGGTCATCCCTCCGTCCACTTTATAGGGTATATATGTTCATTTAAACGTGGGAGCGTCAGTCAGCGCCGCCTGTTGCCGACCGTCACCGTAGCTCAGTGGTAGAGCATCGGACGCGTTATTCGAAGGTCGCAGGTTCGGATCCTGCCGGTGACAAGTTATCTTTTCGTCCACTTCTCTTTCTTCACATTTGCATTACAATTACTTCCAAAAACGTCCCCTATACTTTCCTTGGCATCAGTGTCTGTTAGTTCTCATTAATAATGTGTTTAACAAAGCAAACGAGCCCTTAAGTTCACACTCATTTCCTTAGTTCATAACGAGGGTCTCGTTCTGGCAGACTTGTTGCCTTCAGGTGGTATGCGAGGGATTATTAGTCAGCTGCCAGCTCGTAATAAGATCACGTGCTACGTGACGCCTACTGGCAAAAAGAGTGTTTCACACTCGTCGTAATGGCAACAGGCGGCGCTGACTGACGCTCCCACGTTTAAATGAACATATATACCCTATAAAGTGGACGGAGGGATGACCGTCACCGTAGCTCAGTGGTAGAGCATCGGACGCGTAATTCGAAGGTCGCAGGTTCGGATCCTGCCGGTGACAAGTTATCTTTTCGTCCACTTCTCTTTCTTCACATTTGCATTACAATTACTTCTAATAACGTCCCCTATACTTTCCTTGGCATCAGTGTCTGTTAGTTCTCATTAATTATATATATATATATATATATATATATATATATATATAGAGAGAGAGAGAGAGAGAGACGACAGAACTTCATTTGCATTCAATTTGAGGTGCTTTTTCTATATAGCATACACTCGGACAAGCATAGATACATGTGTTATGCATGTAATAGTATTAAAAGCAACACTTTTTAAACATTACCCAGACAAGTTTATTCATGAATACCATATGTCGATGGTGGCGCCCGCAGTAGTATAGCTTAATTTCGTTAACGTCTAGGAGCTGCTCACGAATGTTCTCGTTTCCTTAATGCAGGTAACGGTGACTGCACTTTCTCTTTTACCTGATTAGTACCACACTTTCTTGTACATATTCAGGTTTCCGTACCTTATATTTTATCCTGTTTGCTCCTAGTAATAATGTTTCTAGCGCATTGTTAGTATTACTAATATTATATTACAATTATTTTTAACTTCTCAACCACAAGTTTTTTTTTTTAAGTAAGAATTTTAAGTATCAGGGGCGTAGTACATTTCTTAATCTCATCGTATTTGCATTTGCAACATTGAATGCCTGTGCAAACGATGTAAAAACAAATATTCTTTGAAGAAATGTGGGTAATTATAACGTTAAACTACCAGGCATTGTTTCCATGCGCATTAGTCGTTAGCTGTTTATTACTGGTCGAAATTTTCCCGGTCATGCACGCAGCACCTACTCGTAACGCGATGCATCAAATGACCCCACTATGATCCATCACGTAATGACCACTCATGCACGACTACATAACAAATAAAAGAATACACTATTTTCAATGCGGCACATCTTTAACCATCGGTTCTTCGCCACTTGTCAAAAAATTTTGGTGTGTAATAAAATTGCGTGCTTGATACGCAACGTCACAAATCTGTGAAACCTGGCGGTGTTAAAATGACGTGTGCACACTAAACAGCGCACTACTATGCTGAACAATACCTAAACACTTGGAGTAGCCTGGCGATGTCACATTCTGAATGAAGTTCAAGAAGGCTGCCCGCCGATCAGATTGGCAATGACTACTTATACCAGCTCAGCTGCCGAGACGCATTCATATGAGTATAATAAATATTTTCAATTGTAGTATAACGATGCTGAGCTGTTTCAGCGCGCATCCAACTCTGTGAACTCGTCCTTGCAGAGAGAGAGAGGAATAGATAAACAGAGCTGCGCGTGTGGTCTTCTTTGCCGCCTGAGTTGTATTTTGCCCTGTACAAATCAATTCGAGATGACACAAGACTATCTAGCCCGGCTGTCAATTCAGTCTCCGTAGTCCCTGCAAGAACCGTGGAACCTGACCATTTCCCTGGTCTGGTAGATCGAGTTGCGGGAGAAGCATGAAAGTTGGGCTTCCCGATGTACTCAAGTCCACTGCCTTATTCCTCGCCTTGTTCCAAGCCGGCGCTATCGCTGCAAGCTACGATACGATAAGCAATTGCAAACAGTTTAATCGGAAACTAAAGCGGAAACATTCTTCTTAGCTTCCCCAATGCGGCCCAACTAAAACACTCAACACTTCTGCACACTCATTGACTGATAGCAAATTGGATATCGAGCAGCGATAATGCTATTCCTTTCCGATCAAAGAAAATTAATTTCCTTAAACAAGAAGAGTGTTTGGTCGGTCGTTAAAACGTTTAGTTCCTGCCCGTACTTTCGTCCACGATTATGTAAGTTTCCGGCCAGGCCAGGCCCGCACCGCAGAGAACCGACAGTGCGTGGTCGTGATACGCGGAATACAATCTCTACAGCAGAAACGAATGACCAATTTCATTATATAAATAAATTATTGCTATGTAGAAGTAAAACTTCTCCTTAGTTGATGGTTTCCCCGTGTGCAGTCGAAAGTGATCACTGTCAAAAGTGGGGGGGGCTCCGCCCCCCAAACTTTCCTCAGTGGAGGGGCTACAGCCCCCCTTGCGCCCCCGGTAGATACGCCTATGGTCGTGAGTGTGAACGTGAGTGAGTATTCATGGGTGTGAGTAGGCGTGAGTATGAACGTGAGTCAGTGCTTATGATAGTGAGTAGTCGTGAGTCTGAACGTGATTGAGTGCCTATGAGTGTCAGTGGACGTGAGTGTGAACATTAGTGAGTGCCTACGAGCGTGTGTAGTGAGTGTGAACGTGAGTGAGACTCATGAGTGTGAGTAGTCGTGAGTGTGAACGTGAGTGAGTACTCATGAGTGTGAGTGGGCGTGAGTGTGAACGTGAGTGAGTACTCATGAGTGTGAGTGGACGTGAGTGTGAACGTGAGTGAGCGCTCATGAGGGTGAGTAGGCGTGAGTATGAACGTAAGTCAGTGCTTATGAAAGTGAGTAGTCGTGAGTGTGAACGTGAGTGAGTGCCTATGAGTGTGAGTGGACGTGAGTGTGAACGTGAGTGAGTACTCATGAGTGTGAGTAGTCGTGAGTGTGAACGTGAGTGAGTACTCATGAGTGTGACTGGACGTGAGTGTGAACGTGAGTGAGTACTCATGAGTGGGAGTGGACGTGAGTGTGAACTTGAGTGAGTACTCATGAGTGTGAGTAGTCGTGAGTATCAACGTGAGTGAGTACTCATGAGTGTGAGTGGACGTGAGTGTGAACGTGAGTGAGCACTCATGAGAGTGAGTAGGCGTGAGATGAACGTGAGTGAGTACTCATGAATGTGAGTGGACGTGAGTGTGAACGTGAGTGAGTACTCATGAGTGTGAGTAGGCGTGAGTATGAACGTGAGTGAGTACTCATTAGTTTGAGTATTTCGTGAGTATGAACGTGAGTGAGTACTCATGAGTGTGAGTGGAAGTGAGTGTGAACGTGAGTGAGCACTCGTGAGTGTGAGTAGGCGTGAGTATGAACGTGAGTGAGTACTCATGAGTGTGAGTATTTCGTGAGTATGAACGTGAGTGAGTACTCATGAGTGTGAGTGGACGTGAGTGTGAACGTGAGTGAGCACTCATGAGTGTGAGTAGGCGTGAGTATGAACGTGAGTGAGTGCGAAGGCTGAAAAAAATTTTGGTGAGTGAGTTTGAGTGAGTAATCCCTTAAAGTGCCGACCTATGATCGGGAGGCTGGAGAAGATGCTGGCTTGGAAGCCAGCGTATGCTGACGCGGCGCGCCAGCGGGCAGTGTCGCACCGACTCTCGCGTTTTAGCTAGCCCACGGACAGCGACCCTATTGAAAATCCTGGGTTGGTGGATGCTGGAATCGTTGCTGGATATGGTGAAAACAATAGTGGCTGTGGTGGAAATAATAGTGGATAAGGTAAAAGCTGTGGTGGTCTTAATGGCTGATGATGGCGAGAGTGGAAAAAATGGTGGCAGATGGTGGTGGTGGCGGCGAGCCAATGATGGTGGCAGTGAAAAATTTTGAACATGCCCCTCTCGAATGTACAGACAAATGTCTTTACACTCCAAAGAAGTCAACGCCGATCATTACGTTTTCTAGCAAACTGTTCTTTTAATCCTGCGGCGTCAATACCACCTCACTTTTTGTGGAGCGCTGATCCCGTGAATGTTTACATTTTGTGCACGTAAGTATATCAGTTTGCATTCGCGATGTGGTGCTGTGTTGTGATATTTACACGTCCAGAGGTGTCGGTGTGAACAACGACAGTAAATGTGTTACATCGCCGCGCAATTCTAAAAGTAATTGAGACCTTTAAACGGGTAGACCATAAAACAGCCGCCCTTAATACCGCCATGCTAGAAACGCGATTCTGGAAATTCTTGCACACTCATTACCTCAGCTGCACTTTAAGGTAACAGCTAAAGTGCGTGCGAAGCTTAAATGCACAATCTTTTACCATCGGCATGCGCCGAGAAAAGTCCCACCAAGTATGACTTCCACAATCCAATTCGTTAGCTTGATATACACCAAATTTGGGATGGAGTGACGTGACTGTATGACTAACATAAATGACAGGTGGTAATATGCAAATAATGACGTGCATGTCATGAACAACATGATTTGATTTACATGCCACGCTCATGGCGCGCTCGCGGCCGTTTCGCTAGCTTGAGATACACCAAATTTGGTATTGAGTGACATGACTGTATGACGAACATAAATGACAATTGGCAATATGGAAATCATGACATGTCATGAGCGACATGACTTGCATGCCACGCTCATGGCGTGCTCGCGGCCGTTTCTTTAGCTTGAGATACACCAAATTTGGTATTGAGTGACATGACTGTATGACGAACATAAATGACAAGTGGCGATACGGAAATCATGACATGTCATGACTCATGAGCGACATGACTTGCATTCCACGCTCATGACGCGCTCGCGGCCGTTTCGTTAGCTTGATATACACCAAATTTGGGATTTAATGACGTGACTGTATGACGAACATAAGTGACAAGTAGTAACATGGAAATCATGACATGTCATGGGCGACATGACTTGCATGCCACGCTCATGGCGTGCTCGTGGCCGTTTCGTTTGCTTGAGATACACCAAATTTGGTATTGAGTGACATGACTGTATGAGGAACATAAATGACAAGTGGCAATATGGAAATCATGACATGTCATGAGCGACATGACTTGCCTTCCACGCTCATGGCGCGCTCGCGGCCGTTTCGTTAGCTTGATATACACCAAATTTGGGATTTAATGACGTGACTGTATGACGAACATAAATGACAAGTGGCAATATGGAAATCATGACATGTCATGAGCGACATGACTTGCATGCCACGCTCATGGCGTGCTCGCGGCCGTTTCGTTAGCCTGAGATACACCAAATTTGGTATTGAGTGACATGACTGTATGGCGAACATAAATGACAAGTGGCAATATGGAAATCATGACATGACATGAGCGACATGACTTGCATTGCAAGCTCATGGGGCGCTCGCAGCCGTTTCGTTAGCTTGATATACACCAAATTTGGGATTGAATGACGTGACTGTATGACGAACATAAATGACCAGCGGTAATATGGAAATCATTACTTGTCATGTGCGACATGACTTGCATGCCACGCTCATGGCGCGCTCGCGGCCGTTTGGTTAGCTTGATATACACCAAATTTGGTACTGAGTGACATGACTGTATCACGAACATAAATGACAGGTCCTAACATGTAAAACATTACGTGCAAATTATGTAAAGCATAATTTGCTCCTTCCTGGCGGCTTCGCATTACATCGATTCCCACAGTGCGTGGGATCTGCCGGCTTTTTTTTCTTGTGGAAGGCGTCCGCACAAGCAGCGATGAGCATCGATGCGACGCGTTTCCAGGAAACGCCTCCGGTCACCGATAGTCGCCGGTCAAACTCGCCAGCACTTCTCTGGCTCGTATGTGAGAACACGTATTTGTCAATTCGTACGCTTTACGGAACCAATATGATGACATATATTTCCCGCGCACTGCATTCTTTTCTCGCCTAGCGGTTATGTAGTTGTACCTAACGATAGCTACACAGATCAGTGCACTGGCACGGCCGCGCTCTACGTTGCGCGAAAAAAAACACCATAGTACTCAATCAATTATACGCGCGTATTTATCGAATGAGCTTAGAGTCGACACGAAGCGTCTGCACATGTTTCTCTTTCGAATGAACGAGAAACGGATATATTAATCTAGGCAGTAACAGCTGATTGATATGTAAATATATACTTTTTAGTTACGTTGTGAATTGTATAACAGAAATTTAGTGCTGTTGCCATTATCGGCATGTCATTCGTTACTGCCAACTGTTTCCTCAAGTTTAATAAGTATTCAAATTTTATTAGGAGGTGAACATCGTGTCTGTCTCGAGTATGCGACATACAACGCTGAAGTTAAACGGTGTGTTCGTGTTGACTAGCCATTCTACGACCCGCAAAGCAAGTTTCAGTGTGGCGTGATTGTATTCGTTTCATACTATTAGTGCCATTTATGTTCATTCTAACACATTTTATTAAATACCATGAAAGAAAAAACTTAACACCATCTTCCCAAAGGGAACCCTGATGGGATGCGAAGCACCCGCGTTAGCGCCGTTCAACCCGTGACGCCACCCGTGCGCAACGCTGCTGCTTTCTGACGTCAGCCGGCGAAGGTACATGAACGGGGATGCGGATAGATGAGACGTTCCTCCACTTGGTTCAGCTCGGGAAGTTCCGGCGGGTGAGGCGGGTACCTGTACCCGTGCGTAACGCTCATCGTCGGAACCTTCCCCGACGTCAGGGACTTCTTGCACGTGGCGCACACCGCGAACTCCGACGCGTTGACGTCCGCGCCGAACTCGCGTCGGATCACTTCCATCGCCGCTTCCAGCTGCTAGCGGTTGCGGACGGAACCGACGTTGGACAGGTTGTTGTCGAACCACAGAGGGTAGCACGCGCGGTAACTGTGACCGAAGCTACGTTCGAGGAACTCGCGTCGGAAGTGGGCGTCGGCCCCGGCGTTGCTGGCGGCCTCGCGGACGGCTCTCGCCGCGCGCCACGCGCGGACGCGATCGGCGTTGCGGCGGCGAGACGCCTCCGGATCGGCGCTTGCGGGCGGGCGCTTCGGCGATTTAGTTGGGCGTCCGCAGCCACGTACGTACGCAACGCGCGAGATCGTGCGTACGTAGCGAAGCGCGTCCGGATGAACGGCTATAATTGGACGGACGCAAAAGTTGAAAAGTGGATTCCTGCGTAGCACTCACTGGAGCTGCGTGTTACACAGCGTCGCCATACGCCCGCTTCTGAAACCGCCACCCCGACCGAAAGTGGTCGGCGCGCGTTCGTGGGCTGCGTCTCTGTTCTAGCGCGGCCGTGCAGCCGCGAAGTCGACAGGGTTGCCTATCGTGCACGTGAAGAGTCACGTCAAATTGTTCACTCGTTGGCCACGCATTTTAAACATTGCAATGCAAGCAAGCGTTCTACGTAATCGTCACCTTCTGTCGGTTTTGTCTTGGGCAGAAATAGATTATGTTCTGTTAAGCATTGACGAACGACGACTGCTCATAGGAGACAACTATTTTGACGACCTCGAATACGAACTGAGGCGCAAAAGCGATGGGGAGCTGTTCAGGTACCGGTCCCGCTGCGACCTCCTGAACATTGAACGGATTGACGTTGAGTTTTTAGGGGCGAAGCTCCTTAGCCTGTCGGTCGTGCGTCCCTTGTATGTAGTAGCCACCTGCTGATGACGATGACGATCGCGATCGCGATCGTCATCCCCACTATGCGATCGCGATCGCATAGTGGGTACATGGAATGTACCCACTATGCGTCATAACGATGACGCTGATGACGATCGCGATGCCATACAACACAGGGCATCGCGATATGGTCTCACATGCATATCGTTTGACCACATGCAACCAACCACCATCACGTCTTCGATGATGTACCTCCGGAGCTTCGCCCACGCATCATCATTCACTCCGCGGATATGCTGTGATTTTTTTTTAAGCTGCAGTTCAGGTTCGAGAAAGAAGATTTCGGCGAACTAGCAAGTGCTCTTTTAGTGCCAGAAGCAGTGGTCCAGTGCGCAAAATGTGACTGTTCCTGGGCGAACTGTTTTGTGCATTACTCTTCGACGCCTCGCCTACCCGAACAGATGATGCTATTTGGAGAAAACGTTTTTGGTCTGCATGCCTCCGCCATGTCTTCTGTTGCCTCAAAAATGTTTTGCCCCAATTACCAGTAACTTCGGTCATCTGCTGGACGACTGTAACAACCACAGTTGGTTATTGCGCCGCTGCCTCGGCACGCTTGCAGAAGTGTATTTTGGACACTTTATATTTACACACATCCTCTCGGAGATATGACCCGCGCTAATATGAAATCGAGTTGTTTGTTAAATCCCGCATTCTGGATGCAATATTCGTCCACTCCCTGTGGTCAC
Organism: Rhipicephalus appendiculatus; assembly: GCA_030522465.1. NCBI lineage: Eukaryota > Metazoa > Arthropoda > Arachnida > Ixodida > Ixodidae > Rhipicephalus > Rhipicephalus appendiculatus. Next base: position 25,443 of record JALIZH010016715.1, read on the forward strand.
GGAAAGGGTTCGCGCTTCTCACATACGACAGCATCTCCAGGTCAATTGCTGGGTTGAACTGAACTCGGCTAGTTGTGCCGCCACCACACCTCACTCGAGACACTCCGGCCGTAGCCATACTGAAAAATGCGTTCGCGAGGAGTCGCGACAACACTCGAGAACACGCACGGGCCGCAGAGCCCGCAGCCGACGCTACGCAGCTTTTGAAAATCTACGGGCGTCCGCAAGAAACCGTGCGTTTTCTTGCGTACTGGGCATGCGCATTGCCGCCTCTGCGCGTTTGCTGAATACACAGAGCTACTGCGGACGCCCACTGTCGATGCGACAAGACGCGCGACCACGCAAAGCCCGATGAGCCCGCAACAGACGCTACACAGTTTTTTTTGAAAACCTACGGACGCCCGCAAGAAACCGTGCGTTGTCTTGCGTACTGGGCATGCGCACTGACACCTCGGCGCGTTTCCTGCGTACGCAGAGCTGCTGCGTGCGCCCAACTAAATCTGTCTATTGCCGACGGCGTTGCCGACGACGACGACTTGGATGATTCGCCGGCGTTGGCCTTCCACTCGCGTCTCGTCGATGTTGCCGACGCGTTGAAGGCGCTTGCGTTCGGCTTCCTCGGCTCGCGCCTCGTAGGTGTTACCCGCGCGCCGTCTCCATTCTCGAACGCCATCCGCGTTCTTGACTCGCGCCTCGTCGGTGTCGTTGGTCTTCCGCTGCCGACGCTTGCGTTCCGCTTCCCTGGCTCGCGCCTCGTCGGTGTTGCAGGCGCGACGTCGCCATTCGCGAACGCGATCGGCTTCGCCAACCCTCGCAACGCCGGCGACGGCCGGGTTAGGCCTAATCGCTTCAGCGGATGTTTCGCCGGGCGAAGGCGCATCGTCTTCCGGCGTCCTTTCCATCGCAGATAGACGAGCCGAAAGAGTTTTACTACTCGATGTGCGCTCGAGCGTTGCGAGCGGCGGAGAGGGTGAAGCGAGAAAGAGGTGACACGTAGAGACACGTTTCAACGCGTACGTTAGGTGCCGTCAGGCGGCAGCTACGGGCGCTGCGGCGAGCGCGCGGCAGGCGAGGGAGAGATTGACGTCAGCACGCACTGCGAGGGTAGCGTGACGTCAACGCGCAGCTGCGGCGTGACCTACTTGGCACCGCTCCAACACTTGCGGCGAGGGGAGCGCGTAGCGGCGCGTTCGTACGGACTTACGGAGGGACAGCGTTACACAGGCTAGTCAAAGAGCAGCTTCGCATCTAAAAAATTCAATGTGGCGTAGTGGTAAAGTACTCGGCTCATGATGTGAAGGGGCTGTGGTCGACTCTTCGCGAAGGACGGCTTTTTTTTCTTTTTTTGCAAGCTTTTTTTGCACTGATGCTTTCTTCATTGTTTTCTATGCAATTATTTAGAGGCGTTTCGCGCTCCGTTGGTTTCCAGCATCCATCACACTCCAGCCTCCATCATACGCCAGCATACACCATATTCCAGCACCATAATCCACCACAATGATGGATGGTGGAATCCACCATTCCTATGGTGGACAGATTTTCAATAGGGGAGATTGCGATGGCGGCAGCCAAGACTACGCCACCCACCCAGCCAATGAGCCAGGAGACTCCAGGATCGTCAGGCATCAAGACCTCGTCTTATGAGGCGAGGTTTGAAACACGATATTCCTGTGCAGGCATTCATCGCTTTCCGCGAGAGAATGGACACAACTCCAGCACTTCTAGCACCTACAGAATGATGCTGCTCTCTGCAACAAAAGAAAAAGAAAAGAAAGAATATATTGGTCCTTCAAAGGCCCATGAACATCACCAGCATCCCTCGATCCCATACAGAAATCCTATTTGTTCCACTAACATGGCGGCCGCAACAATGTACAGGAGCTTTGCAGGATTGATGCAAAATCTCGACGATATGACGGAGCCACTATCTGAATATCAGCGAAAAGTGTTGTGTACAGCAGGCGCATTTAAATCCCACTCACGTAAACTTTCTAAAGCGATATGCAATTGCCTGAAAAAATCCTGACGGCGCTGACGCGTTGTTTGGTGGTGTATCCGTAATGGTAGATAGGTCGGTCGCTTACATACATAAGGCCCTAAAGATGCCACTGGAGCCAGTTTAATAAGAACAACGAGCTCGTCACAATTTGTCCTTATTCATGCCACCTCATTGAAAAATCATTAAAACAGCATTTTATTACTCTTGTTGACCAGTTGCCAGAGCCTTTCATCATTGTCTGCGTTATTACCGGCCACAACATTCTGTAGAGAGACTCGACGTGCGATGTAAAGGGTATATTCATCGAAAACTTTCTTTTAAACCTTGATGTTAGCATTTTCAATGCAAAGCAACCTTATTGAACAAATAAACTGTGTGAAAGTACACGGACGAAAAAGAAACGAGAGACAATGCATTTGACTCGCACCTAATCATTTTATTTTAAAGGACCAGAATAAATAGTAACTGGATAATAATGACAACAAAGAACCATCACTCATGCACAAGGTAACAAAAGTAACAAGGCACGCAAGTAGCTGAATACACAAGCGGATTACGCAAGTGGCTAAAAAACGCAAGTGGCTGAGGGTTTTTTTTTACTTTTGTTATTTTGTGCATGCATGACAGTTTGTTACCACCCTTCTCCAGTTGCTATTTATTCTGTTCCTTTCGAAATAAATATTTTAGCTGTGAGACAGCGCCGTTGTCTGTCGTTTTTCTCGTTCGTTCTTGTTCATTCGCGCTGTTTATTCGTTCAACATGGAAGCACACCAACTTGCCCAGTCAAAATTATTCGCACAATTGTTACTCTTTCCTTGGCTTGGCCATTGGCGCCGCCGCGCTTTTTCGTCACTTCGACTGTAAAGTTACCACTGACTTCTTTGGAAGAGACCGCTTTCCCATAGCCTTGAATCTTGTAAAGCAAGAGGAATGTATGCAGTTTGTACCGGGATGATTATTGGTTTTGGCTGATTCGGCGCTATTTAATTAATCCTCTTTTTCTGTTCCGAGATTTCACCACTGAGTGTACCAGGGATGATGTCGTAACGAAATTTATTGTTTTTATCATAGCTGTCTCAGAAAAATGCATCCTGAAAACAAACGGTACGTCCCTTAAAAGAAGAGTCGTCTGATGGAATCACGATTGCAAGCTACATTTGAGAAAATATTTGCGAAAATGGTAAATAACCATGTCTTACATCTTTTTGTGGCGAATGACATGCTTCACTCCCGTGAGTGTGGTTTTAGAGAAAGCCGGTTAACATCCGATCAGCTCCTTCGCTTCGACGTCAACATACGAGATGCATTTCTACATAAGGAACACTTCTTGGCAGTCTTCTCAGGCATTGAAAAATCTTACGATAGCACGTGTCGATTTGCCATCCTTAAGACCTGTCAGCAATTGGAATCCATGGTAACATGTTTGGCGTTATCGAAGGTTATTTGACCCACCGCACTTTCCTTGTGAAAATTGGGAACATACTGTCGCGCCTCTTTAGCCAAGCAAGGTACGTGCCGCAGGAAAAAGTTCTTAGTTGCACTCTCTTCATCAGAAAGATGAGCTCCCTGTGTACATCATCATTTCTACCAGCCATATACGCAATCTATGTTGATGATGGCCACATAGGCTTCAAATCTAGCTACCTTACAATCTGCGAGTGCCAAATGCTGCTTTGCCTGAAGAAAGCGTACAAATGGGCAGATCAAGAATGGCGCTAAACTGAATCCCCGGAAAAGTTCTTGAAGACACTTTACGTGAAAGAAAGGGCTTGCTCCAGATCTTAGTATAACGTCGAATGGGGTTCAACTTAGGATGAATACAGAGCAGAAGTTCTTAAGTATGATACTCGATTCTAACCTGAACTCTGCATCGAGCATAACACACATAAAGAAAAATGCTGAAAGACAATGAACATTGTTCAAGTCCTCTCACATCTGTCGTGGGACAATGACACAAACTTCTACAGGAGCCTCATGCATCGCGCCTGGACTGTGGTGCGATATTCTATCAATCTGTCGCATCAAATGTTTTTAAAATCCTGAACCCTCGTCTCCACCTGGGCATTCGACTCTTGGACGGCTGGATTATGTCGTCGCGTAGCATTTCGTCGACTTGCTTCTTTACGGCTTCGCGTTCTCGCGTCGAAATTCGATACGGGCTCTGACGGACTGGTCGTGCACTTTCTTCGGTTATGATACCATGTTTGGCTACTGGGGTCTGTCGAATTCTTGAAGACGATGAGAAGCAGTCCTTGAATCGCAGGAGAAGATTTTTGAGCTGGTCTTGCTTCTGCTTTGGGAGGCTGGGGTTGACGTCGAAATCTGTTTCGGGACCTCGATTCGTCGAAGGATGTTCGGCAATATCGGAGCGGGCGAAAGCATTGCTGGTGTCCGCGAATTTTTCGATGTAGGCGACCGTCGTACCAAGGTTGAGGTGCCTATATTCGTGGCTGAAGTTTGTCAGCAGTACCTTTGCTTTGCCGTCGCGGAACTCGACGATGCCTCTTGCTACGCAAATCTGACGGTTCACAAGCAGGTGCTGATCGCCCTCGACGACACCTTCAAGGTTAGCGGGTATTTCGGTGCCGACGGCAATGACGACGCTGGAGAGAGGCGGAACGGTGACCTGCTCTTCTATTACATTCAAGGCATGATTCTCCGGCCCCGTGTGGGGCGGCAACGCTTTTTCTGAAGTCAGTGTTATCGACTCAGACCTCAGGTCGATGACGGCGCCGTGTTTGCTTAGGAAGTCCATCCCCAGTATCACATCCCTGGAGCAGTGCTGCAGAATTAGAAAGCTGGCGGAATAAGTCCGGTTATTGACGGTGACTCTTGCTGTGCAAACACCGACCGGCGTTATTATATGACCCCCAGCGGTCCGGATTTCAGGGCCTTGCCAAGCAGTCTTCACTTTCTTCAGCTTCGTCGCGAAAGGCCCACTGACGACGGAATAGTCGGCTCCAGTGTCGACGAGAGCGGTGACGTTGTGGCCGTCGATTATTACGTCGAGGTCGCTGGTTCGTCGTCGTGCGTTGCGGTTGGGTCGCGGCGTCGGATCACGGCTGCGTCGAAATGTTGCTCTGCTTCCATGTTGCGTCGTCCCGTCCTCGTCGGCCCACGACGTTTCGTCAGCAGGGCTTCGTCTGCTTCGCGTCGTGTTCTGCAGGTTTCGTCGCGTTGTCGTCGTCGGCGGCCGCGGAGGATCTTCGGCATTTCGTCATACAGCAACCGCACCTCCGTCGGTTGCTGCCCTTAGTTTCCCGGATACGGGCTAGGCGACCGGCCCCGGTTTGGGCCGGAGTACTGCCGGCGGTGCGGTGACGTGTAGCGGCCTGGCGACGGCGATCGAGAAGGACTTCGCGGCGTCCATTGCGCTCCTGCCAGGTAGTCGGCGATGTACCGTGGTCGTTCACCTCGCTGCGGACGCGGTGCGTTCACCGCGAAGCCACGCAGTCCCATCTCACGGTATTGGCAGCGGCGATACGTGTGGCCGGCTTCTCCGCAGTGATAACATAGTGGGCGGTGGTCGGGTGCACGCCAAACGTCGGTCTTTCTCGGCGTGTATGGCTGGCCGGCTGGTGGGCGGTATGACGTCGGTGGTGGCGTCTGGCGGCGGGACTGCGGAGGAGTGGCATTTTGACGGGGGGCGAATAGGGGGAACGGGACGGCGGACAGCAGCAGCGTAGCTCATGGCTTGGGGTTGCGGCTGCGTTGCCTCAGGGATGCCGAGCGATTGCCGGATTTCCTCTCTGACGACGCCTGCGATGGAGGAAACCTGTGGCTGGCACGGCGGCATCATTCGGCGAAGTTCTTCTCGCACCACGGCTCTTATAGTCTCGCGCAGGTCGTCTGGGCATAGTGATTGAATGTCTCCGTAGCCTGGCGTCGACCGGCGATCGAATTGCCGTGTGCGCATTTCTAGCGTCTTTTCGATCGTAGTCGCGTCCGAGAGGAATTCCTGAACGGTCTTCGGTGGGTTTCTCATCAATCCCGCGAAGAGTTCTTGCTTGACCCCTCGCATGAGCAAACGGACCTTCTTCTCCTCAGGTATGTCGGGGTCAGCGTGCCGGAACAGCCGCTTCATTTCTTCCACGAAGATGGTGACATTTTCGTTCGGGAGTTGCACCCGCGTCTCTAGTAATGTCGCGGCTCTTTCCTTGCGGGCGATGCTCCTGAACGTGTCCAGGAATGTGCCGCGGAAGAGATCCCAGGTTTGAAGGGCTGACTCCCGGTTCTCAAACCAGGTCCTTGCTGAGTCTTCTAGGTAAAAGTAGGCCCGGCGGAGCTTCTCGTCGGATCCCAGTGGTTGAACGTGGCGACCCGCTCGTATTCCTCCAGCCAGCTCTCTGGATCCTCGCATGGTGAACCGCGGAAAGTCGGTGGCTCTCGGGGTTGGTGCATGACGACCGTTGTGGGTGGTACAGGGGCTGCCATCGTATCTGCGGTCGCTGTCGTGGTTTTGGGCTGGCTGGTTGTCTCGGGGAGTAGCCCGTACTCTGGCTGAAGTCCCTTCTGCCTGCGGCTAGCTCGAGATTCCGGGTTCTCCTTAGCGTCAGCTTCTTCGTGACTTGAGCTTGGGTCAGTGCTTCGCGGGGGCGTCCGGAGCATGGACGAGGCAGCACCTCCACCAGATGTCACGTGGTCGTGACGTTGACGAAGGCAGTAGGCAGTAGTCCAAGATGAAACACTTTATTTGGGCCGAACTTGTGGCCGGTAAACTGAAGGCGAGATTACAGCAATAAACGCTGGCACTCATAGCGGCGAACAGAGCGTCGGCCGTCGATTAACTGAACAACGTTGGAACGCGCCGGCTTTTATAACTCACGCGTCGAACATTCTAGCCTTATCACTGGTTGTCACGCAAGCTCAGGAATAAGCTCGAGTGTTCGCGTCTCGCGCGCAATCTTGACACAACGATCTACAATAATCGTGAAGCTTCTAGAACAATGAGGCGCGGTTTGCGCTGAGCATGCGGGCAGTCTTTGTGGGTGAAAACCGAGTACAGAAAAATAAGAAAGGCGCGTGGCAATAGGATCACGTTGAAAGCTACGCCGCATCATGTTACCGTTATTTATTTTTTTTGGATTCTGTATTCTTGATTCACACTGTTGCGGCTTAGAAACTCTGCTTACAATTCGTCGTACTTACGTCTACGTTGCCAGTCGTACGGTGGAAATCGTAGTGATCACATGTGGCGCTTAGAGGCCAATGATCACTGGAGTAGTTTGCATGTTCTGCTTGTGGTTGGGAGAGCTTTACTACAATGGAAATTGTTCTAGATCATGCGCAAGCGATCCTTACCTTGCGTGCTGATGGAGACGTTGAAGGCCATTGCGAATCCAACGTAAATTGCAGTCAGTGGTACCAGATAGAACAGCAGATCAAAGAAAAAATTTGCCCCAAGGTACAAGCATCCTGACACACCAGTCATCAACTGCAAGTCTCGGGCTTCATTGCCTATTTCCATCGAAGGTAGGACTACGAAGCTGGATGTAATAAGTCCAATGCTCATAGGTACTAATAAACCCCAGTAGAGCCAGTTGATCTGGATGGAACGATCCGCGTCATGTAGGGGGCCTTCGAAGTCTGATTTATCCAACTGCAAACACGGTTAGTTAAAGCACTGAAATGTACTTTCCGCACAGTTATGAAACGTGCTTATCGCTAGAGTGGGTTACATGTTATCTTACTATTCTTATACGTTTAAAATTACAATCTAGCGTGACTTAGGCAATGCGTTTTCGTTATGAATTGTGAAAGTGACAGGTTTGGGGCAGGTGTGTCTACTTATGGTGTGCCTTTATTCGCGTACTGTCTCTACCCTAACACTACCCTTATTCTCTACAAAAATAAGCGTAAAAAGTACGACATTCAATCTCAAATTTAACTGGTAATAATGCGAACGCAGAGTGATCTGTACAACAAAATGGTATTAATTAACCTTTGAATTATTGAATTGATCGCAAGTGTTTGTATTACGAAGTAGTAGTGCGAGCCAATTAACCGCATATCTATTTTTTTTAGAAATCGCAAAACATGCACGTATGTTGAGATAGTCATTATTGAAATTTACGGGCGAATTCGAAAATGATCGCGCAAGGCGCCCCCGAAAGGCGGCCGTTCTACTACATCAGACCGGAACTACCCGTCACATGGGAGTGACAAAATTTGAATGATGGCGCGCCGCGGCCGTATGTTTTCGTGAAAAGGTGCAAGTCATCTCACTTGTGCCGGCGTATGGCCTAACTTTTGCGTTTACTGTTTCGCGCTTATTTATTTCTGCCAACCGGCGCACAGCAAAACAGGAATAGCAACCTTTCCTTCTGCGCGGAAGCAAATAAACAATAGGGCGGCCACTGCGGATCTTCTTGCAGACAGCCGAAACAGTTTTTCGCGCCCCTTTGTAGAAACATATAGGCACCGCCTATCACATACAAACATTAAGATGTCTGCTCGCTTCATTCAGAATGCTTGCCAATTTTTCTGTCAAGATTCCACTTTGGCACAAAGGTGTCACTCCCATGTGATGGGTTATTCCGGTGTGACATGGTAGGAAGGTTGCCTTTCGTGCGCGCCGAGGCGATCAGTATTGATTTCGCTCATCAAGTTCGAACATGAATGTTTCTAACCACATGCAACTTTTGCGATTTCTAAGAAATAGGTGTCCCATCAATTAGAATGCACTAGAACTTTGATACATAAACACTTGCCTTCAAGTCAATAATTCAAAAGTTTAGTAACGTTTGCTGTCGCGCTAGTTGGTGCATAGCTGAACTTGAACTGATGGCGCAAATGTTAGACAGGGACGAAAAAGACACGTAACACACGGAAAAGCGCACACTCGCAACTAAATTTTATTCTTCCGAAAGCTTAGCTTAAGAACCCTCAATCATGCGCACAACACCACAGAATGAAAAATAACCATCTCCGAAAAACCGCTCGATCAAAACCTATCTACCAAAAAACTATACTCATTTTGATAAAGAGTTTCAGACGGATGCTCACACAAAGATCGCCAGATTTCTGTATGTACATAGCCTCAGCCAGTTCCCGTGCCACCTTCTCCTTGCTCTTCCGCAAAATGTATGCGTTGCCCAGCAGTGGTTTACACGTGCAACCCTTGCAGTGATGTGGCAAGTGAGATCCCGTCCCATTCTTCAGAGACAGGGTGTGCTCTGCTAGTCAGTCATTAATACACCGGCCAGTCTTGCCGATGTACCAGTCTGGCCAGTCTGGCCGCAGCTCAACGGAATCTGATAAACAACACCAGTTGAACACTGCATGAAACGCGTTTTCTTTGTGTGTTTTTAGATGCGAAGCATCTTATGCTCGGGGCTCTGTCCGTCCCTCCCGCGTTCCGTGTCCCGCGTCCCGCGTCCGGCCACTTTCATGAAGTAGGGAAGCACCCATTATGCGAACCAGAACACTGTAGTAATATGAAGGCCGTCAACCACTATCAGAATCATCAGAGTCATAGTCGAGAGCACAGAGAGGCTGCTTAGCACAGAGAGGCTGGCTAGGCAGGTGGTGTCTGTCGCCCAGCTTTACCCCATTCCTAGATCTTGCATGTGTTTGGAGGGGGGCTTAGTCCGTCCCTCCTTCCCGAGTTCCACACCTCCACAGCGCATGCGCGTCCCCTCCCCCCTCTCTCTCCTACGCTCACCCCCTTTCTCTCCTCTAGGAATCCCCCTACCCTACGGAGCAGCCCCCGCGTCCCACACCCCCCTACAGCGCATGCGCGTCCCCTCCCCTATCCTCTCTTACGCACAACCCTACTCTCTCCTCTAGGAATCATTACTGTACGGAGCGGTGCCCACATCCACACTGCGCATGCGCGTCCCCTCCCTCTCTGTCCTATAGGAATCCTCTACTCTACGGAGCGGCTCCCCGCGTCCCACACCCCCACAGCGCATGCACGTCCCCTCCCCTCTATCTCCTCTCCTACGGTCCCCCCCCGTCCAGTCCTCCAGAAACAACAGGTGGTGTGACAGCTGCATACTCCGCTGGGGGCGCCACGGTAGTTTCGCGGTATGAAAATGACGGAGCGCGCGCTCCTCATTCTCTCTCCTGTGCAGCGCCGCAATGAGCGCCCTGACCGCTGCCGTGAAATGAGAGCGGTGATGTTCCTCCCGATCAAGTTGATTATCTTCCCGCTGCTTCGCATCCACACAAGGTTCCCTTTAGCGGGAGATGGGGAATTTATATGGCACTGGATCTTGACCTGCAAAGTGGTGCCGGTGGGAGATTTCTCCTGTGCGTGTTGAACAATAAAAATTCGCAGCGTGCGCGTTAACTAAAAGCGGACTGCGTGTCTCTGTGTCCAGTTGGAGCCTTCTGTCTCTCATTGCCCGCCGCCAGTGTAAGCGTTAGCGCCCGCTGCTTCGCATCTATACATGGTTCCCTTTAGCGGGAGATGGTGTAATTTTTTCTCACAGTCAGGGCTCTTAGCAGACGACACTCGAGCGCAAATACGAGACAGTTTTCGCGGAGCAGAAAACACTACCGGTACGTTATACCTAGAAGCCACATTGTTCAAAGAATGAGATACCTTGTCAATGTAGGGAATGACAACCGGACGTTTATTCTTATCATTCACTGGGCAAGCACCACTGACATCACGCCGAAATTTCTTCAGTAAAACTTCGCAAACAGATCCCAAAAGAAATGAAGGCAAACCCGCGGAAACAAGTCTAGAAACTTGCAGGTCAAAGCTTTCGTTAACTGCATGTGGGTAGGACCTATTTAGTGCCATCTGCAAACTAGCAGTCGCAATCGATCTCTTCACATTCTTTGAATGGGCGGAATGAAATGGCAGAAATTCTTTCTGGACACGAGGGTGATACATCCAACAGACATATTCTTCGTTAATGGTGAAAAGAATATCTAAATATTGAAGTTTGTAATCAGTGGGAAGCTCATGAGTAAACCTGAGCCCTTGTTCAAGAGCCTTAAAAGTGTCTAGCACTTCAGCAACACACACAGAATAAGCCCAACGCGCTTCTTTCGTCAAAACAATTAAAAAAATCATCAACAAAACGAAACACCTTGAAAACCTTGTCATTTGGCAAAGCAGTTCCTAGGTGTCGATCTGTGGCGTAGCCAGGAATTTTGTTCGGGGGGGGGGGGGGGGGGGGAGCTCACATGTGAACACTATATATATATCTGAGAGAGATGCGCATTTGCTTCCCCAGCATTTTAAATGCTGTCTTAGTTGCATGATGGTGCTGTTACAGCACAATGTCTGTAAAAAACTGTGATCTAATGAAATGCATAGTTTTTGTTTTCCTTTTCACTTCTCATTGTTTACAGCACCTGTCTTCTGAAACGTGCCCGCCGGCCATTGCGGGGGAACAATTAAGTCTTTTACATAGGGCTGGCCAAGTGAACTAACGAAAGTCGAAAGTGAGCGTAGGAGAGAGAGGGGGGAGGGGACGCACATGCGCTGTGGTGGTGTTGGACGCGGTAAGGAGGGACGCACTAAGCCCCCTCTAAACACATGCAAGCAAGATTTAGGAATGGGGTCAACCTGGGCGACAGACACCACCTGCCTAGCCATTGCTAAGCAGCCTCTCTGTGCTCTCGGCCATGACTCTGATGACTGTGTTAGGGTTGACGGCCTTCATATTACTACAGCGTTCTGGTTCGCATAATGGGTGCTTCCCTACTTCATGAAAGTGGCCGGACGCGGGACGGGTGACGCGGGACGCGGGAGGGACGGACAGAGCCCCGAGCATAGGATGCTTCGCATCCAAAAACTAGCGAGGCCTACGTGAATAGCGCAGCACAGTCCCAGCGAAAGCTGGAAGAGCGGCTTTTCTAGAGCCTTTTTTAAACACTCTTGGGAAAACTACGACAATCACACTTGAATGGTAACCACTACTCTATAAATCATAATTTTTGTGTAGTGGGGAAGCGTCCACTAAGCCATTATTCGTCATTCTTCGGAAACGCGCGGTACCCCCTACACACTTGTAACTAATAATAATAATAATATCTGGGGTTTAACGTCCCAAAACCACGATATGATTATGAGAGACGCCGTAGTGGAGGGCTCCGGAAATTTCGACCATCTGGTGTTCTTTAACGTGCACTGACATCGCACAGTACACGGGCCTCTACCATTTCGCCTCCATCGAAATGCGACCGCCGCGGCCGGAATCGAACCCGCGACCTTCGGGTCAGCAGCCGAGCACCCTAACCGCTATACCACCGCGGCGGACCTTACACACTTGTAACGCATTATGCGCACTTTATTGATGCTGTGGCTGACGACGATCAAGAAATATGCCTAAGGTTTTTGTAATGAGTTGGAGCATGGAACGACCCACTCGTTACGCAATTCGCATTGTGCGACGCCTGGTTGTTGCTCTTCTGTTCTAAAACGCTTTACAACACAGGTTAACGCGATTCCTTACCCGACATGAAGCCCGCATACGGTCAGTTTGCAATGCACTTTCAAGCACCGGTGTAGCTCAGCGCTACAGTGCTGGGCTGCCACGTAGAGGGCCCGGGTTCTAAGCCCACTCCGTCATACGCAATTTTTTATTTATTTCGTTTTTTCTTATTTCGAGCGATAGTGGTTACGGACAGCGGCGGCGGACAACTACGGCGCAAATACGGTCCTTGTTGTGATCTCATAAAGGCTTTCGCTCTAAAATATACTGCTACGCTTTCTTAGAAAGTGCGACTAATAGCATTTATCTGCATGAAAAATAAGCAAGAGTTCACACCGATTGTGAACCTTAATAATGCGTGGTGCATGTATTGCTGAGATGAACTGCCGGTGAGCGAAATTATGACGTATTTCTCTGACCGAACGAGGGACTAGAACCACAAGTGAAATGTAAAATTTCCTTTGGAATATAAAATGCTACCTGATGCTACTTAGACGACGCGATGTTTTACGAATGAGCCGCTATCATGCTGCTTCGTTTCCAGAGTTGTATAGACATCCATTCACGTGCTTTATGAGATATTAACTTTTTACGTAGGACCTTTCAACAGCACTTATCCCAAACTATTACGCTACTGAGTCACGAGACAACGTAGCTCACAGAAATAGAATACACATTAAATATAGATTTTTGTTGAGCTCGTGATATTGGCATTCATAAAAGACAAAAAAAAAATACAAAGCAAACAAAATTTTCAAAGCGCAAGCCATCCCAGTGGTACAGTAGTTACGGTGCTCGACTGCTGACGCGAATGACGTGGGTTTATCCGCCTGCGGCGCTGGCATTTTTATGGAGACGAAATGCTTGAGGCCACAGTAAGTGCGCGAGCCTCCTTGATTTAGGTGCTTGTTAAAGAACTCAAGTGGTAGAAATTTTCGTTCTCCTCCACTACGAAGTGCCTGATAGCCATACCTGGTTCATGGCGCGTCAAACTCCACAAATTATTATTATTAGTAGTATTGCAAAACGCCAGGCTAAATGAGCTCGAAATAACAGCGCGGTGGAAGTGGAACTATTCTAGCCAGATCATACATATGTCGCGCTTCTCTTCTAAAAAAAGCCAAGTCCGCTTTACATGAAACTGAAAACAACTCAGTTTTTTGCTACGGACAGTACGGTCGGGCCAGTTCCAACATTTTTTTCAGCAGTGCACTGATGTCACCAAAATATCTCAAATCTATATTGCGCTTAAAATCTATGTAGCCTACTATCGTCATTATTCCAGATTAAAATTTGTGTTGTCTTCGGGCTTCTTTGAAACAAAAGACGTAGTAAAAGGATATAGAATAATTTACTAAAACATAATAACTCGTATGCCACACAAGCTACACAACCCCACACAGGCGAACAGCGCGTTAGTCTCTACACTTCAGCTTCTTCATCTTCGACTAGCCACATCTAAAACCCGCTCATTTCACTGAGGCGCTAGCGCCGTTTTAACATTTGTATTTGGCTTTTAGAGATTGTAACATTTCAATTAGGCTTGACTTAGCTCGTACAAGAAGTCTAAATCGCAGCAAATGAACGATACAGCAATATTTTGCGACAACATTACCATCATTCTTGTGCTTCCGTCGGTGCCGCCTTTTGTTGCATTAGCCTAACGACGATAACTCGACTTGTACAGTGAGTGGTTCTACCAGGGATGATGCGCACCATTCTGGACTGTCGGCAGCTTTTTGTCGTCCTTGGCATCTTGATGGCCTTCAGAAAAATGCTTGTTTGTTTGTCTGTTTGTTTGTTCGTTCGTTTGTTCGTTCGTTCGTCAATATATTTGTTTGTTTGTAGCCTGAAAACTGTTTCAGCTCTTCTTCCTAGCTCACTTGATTTCACGCCGCGTCGGATCGCTTCATCTTGAAGGAATACAGCGGTGCCCAATATCTTCATTTCAGTTGTCTTCTATTTCAAATATACCGACTCGGAGTGAAAGAAGGCCATGATATGCAGCGCAAAGGTTGTCGACTGAAAGCAATATAGGAAAGCTACTAGGGCCGAAATGAAACAGATTGGACCCGGTCACGTTGGTTATTTCGGTCGTGTTTGTTGAAGCAGCACTGATTTAGTGGATCTGACTCAGTTTGTTCCAAGCAGATAAATGATTTAATTGAATTTTTTAAATTCAAAACTGTCTTTTTGAGTTCAAGTTACGATGGGGAATTGTCCCATTTTGATTACAATTTGTTTAAAAAAATAAATATACTTTGGCACGTTTCACGCTCTTGTGAAATTTAGCCATTTTCTGATTTGATATTAAAGAAAAAAAAACGCCACATGTATAGCACAAGACAGTCATCATGCTTTGGCTGAAAGGGGGCTGTTCGAAGCATTCTGAAATGACCCATGCAGGAAAGCATTTCTTTATTCATTCAAGAGGCAATGTTTGGTGTAATTTTGATTCAAAACCTGCCCCCCCCCCCCCCCCCCCCCGGAATCTGCCATCTTCGCTGTCCTCCCAGCCTTTCTGGGACTAAATTTCGTTACTGCGGCCCGCTAGTGAGGTTTGTTGGAGGCCCGTTCTACATATCTTAATCCAGAGCGTCCTGCGTGTCAACAATCGTTATACTTCTTCGCGGTGACACGGCTAAGATGGCAATACAAGGCACTACGCCTTCTTTTGCAGAACATTTCTTAGGGTATCATGCGCTGCAAAGGCAGATGCAGGACCGCCAGGGGTCCGCAATGTTCACACCGAAGTGTTTTTTCGACTGCAAAAAGCTATTTAAAAAAATCCAGGATGATTTCCGGCGCACCAAGCTCTTTTGGTTGGCGATACATCACAATACGAAAACAATTCGCCATCTCCCGCTAAAGGGAAGCATGTGAGGATGCGAAGCAGCGGAGAGATGGATAGCTTGAGCGGGAATTTTATTGAAACGGTAAATGAGATTGTATGAGAGAAGACGGAGAATGTGGTGGTTGCGTGTTTATTTAGTCAACGTGTGCGATCCCTTGCGTCGGTGCACGGGGCGCTTTGAAGACGACGACCTTGTGATCGGTGAAGTGTAGCGTCAGGGGTGCTTTTGAAGAGTTTTCAGTGTAAAGTTTGCGAAGATGAGGTCTATGCACGTTCCCCTTATGGTTGTCGGTTGTATGTTGTGGTCGGAAATGCATCTCAACGAGTACACGTCTATCATGTGGTGGACGAGCCAGTCGTTCGTGGTTATATCCACGTTGAAGTCACCCGCAAGCACGAAGGGCGTGTGGCTGTATGTACTGTGCCATTGCCTTCTCTAGGTAACGTTCGACGTTCTCTCTAGAGTAGAGAATGGGGTGAATGTAGGAGAGGATACGCGCATGCGCTGTAGGGGGGTGTGGGACGCGGGGGCCGCTCCGTAGAGTAGAGGATTCCTAGAGGAGACAAAGGGGGTGAGCGTAGGAGAGAGAGAGGGAGGGGACGCGCATGCGCTGTGGTGGTGTGGGGGCGCGGGACGGACTAAGCCCGGACTAAGGTGGTGTGGGGCGCGGGACGGACGAAACAGCCGTGAGCGCGTCATGAACGTGGTATGCAAGTCATGTCGCACAAGACAAGTCATGATTTCCATATTACCACTTGTCATTTATGTTCGTCATACAGTCACGTCACTCAATACCAAATTTGGTGTATATCAAGCTAACGAAACGGCCGCGAGCACGCCATGAACGTGGCATGTAAATCATGTTGTTCATGACATGCACGTCATTATTTGCATATTACCACCTGTCATTTATGTTCGTCATGCAGTCACGTCACTCAATCCCAAATTTGGTGTATATCAAGCTAACGAAACGGCTGCGAGCGCGCCATGAGCGTGGCATGTAAATCATACTTTTCATGACAACTTAGTCATGATTTTCATCATATGCGCAGCCATTTATGTTCGTCATATGGTCATGTAATGCCGTACCAAATTTGGTACGAATCCCATTAACGATACGGCCAGGAGAGCACAAAGTCATAGGCGGCTAGATAGATAGATAGATAGCTAGATACGCTCAAAGTCGCCGAAGTTCGCTAAGAAATGCTTCGCATTTAAAAAATTTCGCCGGGGGGAGAAGGCTGAAGGCCCATAACCCCCCCCCTCCGGCTACGCCCCTGGTGTCGATCCATGTTATAAAGGAAAATGTTGCACAGCACAGGCGCGCCACATGATCCTATACAGATGCATTTCTTCTGCACAAACAGTTGATCATGAAACGTCCTAGACACTTTTAAGGCTCTTGGACAAGGGCTCAGGTTTACTCATGAGCTTCCCACTGATGACGAACTTCAATTTTTAGATATTGTTTTCACCATTAACGAATACCATGTCTGTTGGATGTATCATCCTCGTGTCCAGAAAGAATTTCTGCCATTTCATTCCGCCCATTCAAAGAATGTGAAGAGAGCGATTGCGACTGCTAGTTTGCAGATGGCACTAAATAGGTCCTGCCCACATGCAGTTAAAGAAAGCTTTGAACTGAAAGTTTCTAGACTTGTTTAAGCGGGTTTGCCTTCATTTCTTTTAGGATCTGTTTGCGAGGCTTTACTGAAGAAAGTTCGGCGTGATGTCAGTGGTGCTTCCCTAGTGAATGATAAGAATAAACGTCCGGTTGTCATTCCCTCCATTCACAAGGTATCTCATACTTTGAAGCATGTGGCTTCTAGGTGTAACGTACCGGTAGTGTTTTCGGCTCCGCGAAAACTCTCTCGTATTTGCGCTCGAGTGTGGTCTGCTAAGAGTCCTGACTGTAAGAAAAAACACACAAAGAAAACGCGTTTCATGCAGTGTTCAACTGGTGTTGCTTATTAGATTCCGTTGAGCTGCGGCCGGATGTACATCGGCCAGACTGGCTGGTGTATTAATGACCGACTAGCAGAGCACGCCCTGTCTCTGAAGAATGGGACGGGATCTCACTTGCCACATCACTGCAAGGTTTGCACGTGTAAACCACTGCTGGGCAACGCATGCATTTTGCTGAAGAGCAAGGACAAGGTGGCACGGGAACTGGCTGAGGCTATGTAAATCTTGCGATCTTTGTGTGAGCGTTCCGTCTGTAGCTCTTTATCAAAATGAGTATAGTTTTTTGGTAGATAGGTTTTGATCGAGCGGTTTTTCGGAGATTGTTATTTTTCATTCTGTGGTGTTGTGCGCATGCTTGAGGGTTCTTAAGCTGAGCTTTCGGAAGAATATAATTTAGTAGCGAGTGTGCGCTTTTCCGTGTCTTCCGTGTCTTTTTCATACCTGTCTAAAATTTGCGCCATCAGTTCAAGTTGAGCAATTCAAAAGGTAATTTACCATTTTTCGTTAATTACTCGCGACCATATGTCGGCGAACTCACTCATGAGCCGACTCACTTGGGATTCGCTCAGACTCTGATTGAACCGTGTGTCTGAGTCTGAGCGAGTCTGGTTGAGTAATATTTTGGTGAGTTGAAGCCTGAGTGAGTCCGGCTGAAGAAAAGCTTCGTGAATGTGAGTCCGAGTCAGTTCGGCTGAGGAAAATTTTGGTGAGTGAGTTCAAAGCGCAATATATACTTCTTGAGTGAGTTTCAGTGAATTCCACTTGTTTAGATAGTAGTTCGGCGGGCCGATAGTAGTTCTGACGTTCACTATAGATCATTTTTGCTCTCGTGACGACAGAAACGTGATTTGTCGTAGTTTTAATCAGTGATATGAATTCAGCGAAGTGACGCGAGCACATCAACACGCTGAAACGACCTGGCCACATGTAAGCACCACCGACTCTTTTTTTTTTCTTTTTAAGTCTAAATATGCTGTGTAACATGAAATAAAATAACATGTATTAAAGATACGGACAGTGTTCCACCACGTTCAATCGCCTTATGCGCCGAGAATTCATGCCAAATGCCAGTGTACCTGAAGCACGCAGCAAGCAGCCACATAATCAGCGTTCAGAATATTCCGACTAAGATGGCGCCAGTGCCGCTGTCGGAAACTCGCGCACGCGCAGGCCATCTGGTGAGATCGGTCTATTCTGAAGCTGTGTTAATTTTATTAGCTAGCACTTTGCTGCTAGCTTGCAGACAACGGGCAGTAATTTATCGGCCTGTATTTTTTTTTCGTCCTTGACGTCGCCTTTCTTACGGATTAAGATGACGTTAGCATTCTTCCAAGATTCCGGTACCCTCATCGTGCAGAAGAAACTTTCTATACAGGGCGGCCAGTTTTTCTTACACAATCTATCCACATTCCTTCAACAGATCCGATGTTACCTGATCCTCAACAGTGGCATTGCCTCTAAGGCATTCCCTACTTCGCCTGCCGTTACTCTGGGATCTGAACGTCCTCTGGCCTACTATTACTTCATACATTATCCTCCTGATTGTCGCGGCTACCGTACAGACCTCTATAAAACTCCTGCGCTGCTTTTTTTTGCTTTCCAAAGTCTGTATTTACGCATAATAATTTTTATGCAAAAATATACATGTGAATTGGCCTCGCGTATAAAGTCCAACTAATTTATCCATATTAGTAGGGAATTCGCCTTCTTGTCTCTTAGTGCATACAGTTTTTTTTCTATTCTTCTTACTACTATATTATATTATTTATTTGCGCCATTTTATCAATATAATAATAGTATGAATGATTATTATTATTATTATTATTATTATTATTATTATTATTATTGTTGTTGTTGTTGTTGTTAAGACGTTTATTGGCGGGCACTCGGCGACGATGCACGACAGCGACAGCCAAGGCGGGGGGCCGACTCTCAGCACGAGCTGCTCTTTCTCTTCGAAGAGGGCGACCAACTAGAAGGCGCTGGAGAGGACGACCGACTGCATAGTTCCAAAGCTTCGCTACAATTACCCCGGGGTACGAAAAGGGAGCCGCCTCGCGACCTAACAGCTGGTTACTATGAGCGGGTCATGGTAGACCTTGAGGCGCTCGACGTTGATAATGTCGCGCCCTCGACGGCGCATGTCCGAAGATGGTTCGATGGGTTCGATCAGGTAGTTTACAGGGGAAGTGCGTTCGACGAAACGGCAGGGGTCTTCGTATTTGGGCAGTAGTTTTGAAGAGAGGCCAGTTGCCGTGGTAGGGATCGAGATCCATACGAGCGCTCCAGGGAGGAACGTGGGCGCAGATGTGCTGGTGTCAGCGCGAATGCTCTACTGCCGCTCTTGATCATGTGTAGTCAAGGTCTTTGCAAGCTCTCGACACTCTTTAGCAAGCCAGGCTGTGTCAGAAATAGGCGCACACTCAGATGGATCCGGCTTGTATGGAAGAATCGTGTCAACAGTGTGCGACGGGTGCCTTCCATATAATAGGAAAATAATCATGGCTGATCCCTCCGTCATAGGAATCGGTAAAACACGAAAGTGAAACGCGTCTTCGCAGAAGTAGTGCTTATTGTGTAGCGATATATGAGAGCTTGTACATTGCCTATTGGTGTTTGACAGCTATAGATAGCACCGTTTGACGTGGACACACCCACGCGGACGCCTAGTGGCAAATCTCCATCGCGACGACTAACGCACATGGTCATGAATTAACCGTTTTTGTAGCTGAAGTTCTGAACATGTTATACCTGGACACAGCGTATCGTGAATCCAGCGCAAAGACACCAACAAGCACGTAATGAACACTGGCACTCGATATTCGCGTCATCAAAGAGAAGTGGTACGGTGTGCGCTCCTGAGTAATAAGGTAACCTACTCCTGCGCTCATGCATACACTACCACGCTGCTCTTCAACAACGCGGGAAGCAGACGTTCGTAGCTTCAGCCGCGAGCGCGCGGAGGCCTTCTACGTCCTGCTGGCCTCTGTCTCGTTCCACCAAGGCACGACATTCGCCCGTCGACATCGCTGCCTAGCGGCCGCGCTCACTGCAGCACTTTCATTCTGCCGGTGCTATCGCACCCGAAGTAGCCGCCGGCGAAACAACGTTGGTGCATGTGGAAGATGCACTACTCGGACAAAGAGCCGTTACACGCTAACACGAAGCTAAAGGCAAAGATCATAACTACATCGGCGACTCTTCGATGCTAGCGCGACCAATCTTTTTCACTGCTATCGAGACGCAGTTAAAGCATGGCCACCGAGATTGTGCGTCGCGCTATCGGCGCTAGTATTACTGGTATGGTAAGTGTCATGCAGCATTACTTTTCTTCCCCGCTCACAGGCGGCGACACTGACCCGCCACGCCAACAGAGAGCACCATGCGAGAGAGAATCTGTGAGAGATTGTAGCGAGTGACGTGCGCGAGTGTTGGCAGTGCGCGCGCCATGCAAGGTCGAGAAGAAGAAGAAGACGAAGAAAGTGTCACGAGCGCTGGAAAAAATAAAATAGAAGAATAAAAGTAAGGACCAATTGGAGTAGGCCACGGGATGCGCGAGGACGAGAGGGCGAAGCGGCGGCGAGAGAGAGGAGGGACACGAGAGAAGCGGCGAGGAAAATGCGCCACGTTCCTCGGCGGTCGGGTTCCGGACCCGAGCCTTGGCGACAACCGGAGCCCACGGCGACCTGCCCGTACGAGCAGGCCATGGCGACGCCCCTCTGACGGAGTCCTGCTGCGTGGTGTCCTGTGCCCGTGGACACGCTGCGTTGTCGGGTTTCGGACCCGAGCTCTGGCGTAGGTGTCCGGCCAGGACGCGGCTACGACGTCGGTGCCTCCTCTTCGACGCAGCGGCGTTGGAGGACTGTTCCATCCATCCCTCTGCGAGCTCTACTCCGCTACCGGTCAACCAACCTGCACCTTGGTGAGACCAGCATCGTGCGTCTCTGCTGAGCTAAGGAACTGTTAGGTTAGGACTTCTGTAGCGAGGTTGAGGATTGTAATGTTCGTTCGGTTTTTCTTCCGTGTTATGTGTGCTCGTTTACTGTGTGTGTATTAAATGTTGTGTGCAAACGGCCTCGTCTGTTCGCGGGTGTCTGTGGCGACGTCCCGGACACCCATTCACTAAGAACCTGCACGTTGTTAAACACCCTAACAACGTAACACTGGCGTCCGTAGCGACAGGACGAGGCCGCTTGCAAACTTTGTTCGCGGGTGAAAGGTATTCTGGAAAGATGAGTACGGCAGAAATAACGGTGTTGGATATGCGAAAAGGGTTAGAAGACGCAGAATTGAAAGCATCGATCGAGGGACGCGAAGCACGCGCAGCGCGTGAGGAAAGGACAAACCTAGAAGAGTTGGCCAAGCTCATGGGGCTGGAAGGAGAGGAAATGAGGGCTTGGTGCGATGAACGCGAGAGGCGCATTCAGCAAGAGAGGGCAGAGGAAATGGAGTTTGAGAAAGAATTGAGAGAGAAAGAAAGAGAACTAGAAAGGTTAAGACAAAGAACGTCTCTGTTGCGACTTAAACTAGCGGAGGTGGAAAAAGAGGCGGCACGACGGTAATGGAGAAGCAGATAGTAAGAGCGAGCTCGACGAAGGTATCAGGTTAGAGCAAAGTAGGGTTTGTAACAATTTAACCTCAAAAGTAGGTTCAAGCTCGTTTGAAATTGATGTGGCTATCTCGAAAGGTGCAATGAAATGCACGCGGACTTGGGCACGCATAAGCTGCAAGGCAGCTCTAGTGTAATGGCAATAGGCGTTCCCACGGAGTCCGTTTTTGCAGAATGTGAGGCTAGCGAAGTCGCCGAGTCTTCAGTTATACCGACTGCAAGAGAAACATGCAAAGTAGCTCTGCGTGAAAGCAGTGCAGGAAGCAAGTCGGTTGCCACTGATTGCTGTGTAGCACAGGCTGTGGTAGCGGATGACATGGGTATCGAGTACCCTGTAAACAAGCCTCCTAAAGATAGAGCGAGTTTAATGTCTCGGGTAAGCGTAGAAGCGAGTTGTCCAGAAGAATTGGAACAGAGTGCACAAACACTAGTCGAAGAACAGAGAATAGAGCCGAGGGCTCCGGCACCATTCTGTGATGACAAGGGTAGCCAAGATGACACAGATGAAAAGTTTGGTAGTGCTGAAGAGCAAAGAGGACAAACACATGAACTGATAGAAAGTGAGCCCGAAGAGAGCAATAGTTCACCAATTCATTGTTACTTGATGAGTAAGGAAGCTGACTTGTCCTCCAGGGCATACTGGGACGCAGAAGTCACTTCGGTTAAGGAGTCTGGTCCATTAGAAGCTTACCGGTCGAAGCAAGGCATCCTTGGAAAGGAAGCGGTCAATGAAATGCTCTTGTACTGGTGGGCCTGTAGGCAACGCCACCAACTGGAATGCAGACATTCCTGCGTTGACACTAGCAATTTGGTGGTTGGGCCTCTGACTTTGGTTCCCAGCTGTAGGTACAGGCGACCCTACAGTCGGAAATACCAGGGGTGTCCCATTCTTAGCTCTAGGCAGGTGATCAGGACTGTTCCGCGTCTTGTTTGGGATGCCATAACTTAGGCGTTGAGTCCTAATAACCGGTGGCTTCTTTTGGATCTTGACGGCGGACAATGGAATTGTATTGTTTCTAAATATTTGCATGCAATGTGAGGTGTGACGTGATGTATAGCTTTCGCATGAAGGTGTAAATATGTAAGAAACGTGTGGAGTATTCAACGGGTTGGTTTCTGTGTGTGTGAACTTTCACGATCCATTTGGTGCATTTAGGGTTTGGTGAATGTGGATATATGGACAATGTAGTCAACTGTGCGGGGGGACAAATATGTGGTGCATTGGCGGTGTGGTGCAAAACGCGCACTTACCGGCAGTTTTTTTTTTCGGAAAAAAAACTCAAATGAAAAGCATTTTTAAAGTGCGCACCGTCGCGTTAAATCGAAGCCAACGGAGAAGAAACTTGCACGGGCCCGAAGGAGCAGAAAGAATAAAGGAAACGGCCAATTGGAGAGAGCCACAGCGGTGGTTCGAAAGCACGCGGGGAGAGAGGGAAGAGAAGCGAAGAGGAAGAAGGAGTCGCAGGAAGCAGCGAGAGAAGACGGGCCACGCGTCTCGGCCGTCGGGTTTCGGACCCGAGCCAAGGCGCCGACCGCAGTGGACCTGAGACCTGAGCGACCTGGTGGGCCCCCTGCTGCTCCTGGCCGTCGGGAGCTCGTGTGCTGCTGCTGGGCCGACGTTCCTGTGCCGTGGACAGGTCTGAGCCGTCGGGCTTCGAGCTCGGGTGAAGCTGTCTGGCCGGGAACCGGTCCTCGGAGCCGGCGCTTGGGCTGCAGCGTCAACCAGCGGCCTAGGAAGGCAGCCGCTAGAGCGAATACCGAGCTGCTTCAACGCCTACGGCAACGGCATCTCTTGTAGACTTCCTGTCTTCTCTCCAAGGCCTCATCTTCATCATTGACATGGGTGAGAGCAGCACCGTGTCATCGCTTTCTCTTCGTCACCAAATGTCCGTTAGGAACTGAGTATTCAGGAACTGAGCGTTTAGAACTGAGCAGGTAGTTTCTCAGCCTTTGTTAGTGACTTTGCTTCAGGTTTAGGGTCGGGCATTTCTTTACTGTAACCTTCTGTCTTTGTTCGTGTTATATGTCCTGGTGTTAGTGTGGTTATTAAATGTTGTTTTCAAGCGGTCTCGTCCTTCGGGGAGTGTCCTGAGGTAACGCCTCGGACATTCCAACGAAATAAAAGAACCTGCACGTTGTGTGTAAAAGAAAACTAAACAACAACGTAACAGAGATATGAGGCGCGTTTGCAGGTTACTCTTCAGGTGCGTTGGTAGCTTAATGGGTAAGAAACCGGGCGCCCTTCGTCATGTGCCAAGAGTCACAGGTTCGATTGCCGGCGGGGGACCATTTTCATAAATAATTTTTCTTTCTCATTTGGTAACGTTAGTTATATCAACGTCATATCCGTAACGGATATACTGGGTGGACCCCGGCATAAAACGCTTTCGTGTTAAAAAGGTCAGAAACCAGTGGTGCGCTGAGGGGCGGTTTTATAGGCGTAGGTGACGAACGGCATAATGGCCTCCCCAATTTGTGTGATCGGCGGCGACGTACATGGAGAGCATATCGCCGAACGTACGGTTGAAGCGTTCGGTGAGACCATTCGTCTGCGGGTGGTAAGCAGCAGTTTTGCGGTGAACGACGTTGCACTCTTTGAGAATGGCTTCCACGACTTCGGACAGGAAAACACGGCCTCGATCACTGAGCCTTTCCTGGGGTGGCCCGTGACGCAGCATGAATCATTGGAGCAGGAAGGAGGCCACAACGCGCTCTGTAGTAGCGGCGGGGGCGGCGGTTTCGGCGTATCGCGTGAGGTGGTCTACAGCAACGATGGCCCAGCGGTTACCAGCCGAGGTTAGCGGAAGTGACCCATACAAATCGATATCAACGCGCCCAAACGGCCGGTCAGGGCAAGGTAGAGGTTGCAGACCTGTCGGCGACAGGTGCGTTGAAGTTTTGCGGCGCTGACAATCTCTGGAGGAGCGAACGAATTTCTGCACGTAGCGGTACATCCCTCGCCAAAAGTTCCGTTGGCGAATGCAGTGGTAAGTCTTCGATACCCCGGAGTGCGCATATTAAGGATCAGAGTGGAACGACTCGCATATGTCAGAGCGCAGACTGCGGGGTATGACTAGTAGCCACTGGCGGCCGTCACCGTTGTAATTGCGTCGGTGGAGGAGGTCGTCGCGAACGGCCAAATCATGTCCAGCAATCTGGGACATCGACTAGTGCGGCAAAGCCGACCCCAAGGGGAAGAGCTGGGCGTAACTCTATGGGGAGCGTTCTTCAAAAAATGATTACTGAGCAATGCCTGATTTTTCGCTAATTGCACTTCAGGCACTTAATGCTGACAACCTCCTTATGTGGTACAACGCGATTAGTTTTAATCGGCCGGCTGCATTTTTTTCCCGAGACACTTTTGTGCATCCATTGAAAATGTATGGGGTGATTTTTGAAAAGCTAATTGTAGCGCAACGATAACGTATTCGCTAATTGCACTCTAGTGGCATGTACGGTAGGACAGCCTGTCTTTGTGTTTGCAATTTCGTGGGATTACGCTGGGTGGATTTTTTTCCTGAAGAGCTTTTTCAAATCTATAGTGCAGGAAAGCAGCATTACAGGGGTAAAAGAATCACCTGTCGGTAAATCGATGAGAAAGTGGACGTTGATCATGGTAAAAACTCAGCAAAAGTCTGCAGATGTGACGTACATTATGTGGATGAAGCATCAGGAATTTCATAACCGTAATAAATATTTATCACTAATCTAACCATTTAATTTAAACTTATGGGGGGAAGCTCTCAGTGTAGAAGCACAAATGTAGTACAGTACATATAGTGTTTCAATGTGAACAGTTACGATAAGGTGGTAGATAACAATATCATATCATTGGTTTGTACTGTTTATTGTTCTCATTAATTAGGAGTTCGGGTTAATTACAATCAATGACTTACATGCTATCTATGTGTTGAGTGATGTCATACGAAAAGTGTCCGAGATGGCATACAGATTTGAAGGTATGAAATTCCGAAGTTGCTGTGGCATGACATGACTGCATGAAGAATATAAATGACAGGTCATAACATGAAACTCATGACACTTATGTCATGAACGGTATGATCTACATGCCACATTATTAGCGCTCTCGCGGCCGTTTCTTAGTTTAAGGTATACCAAAAATATTGAGGCTTGTCAAGAGTGTATGACGAACATAAATAGCAGGTATTAACAATTATGACATGTATGCCATTTATGACATGATTTGCATGCCACACTCATGGTGCGCGTGCGGCCGTTTCATTCACTGGATATATACTGAAATTGCTATTATGCTATGTTATTACGTGACAAATATAGATGACAAGTATTACCATAAAAATCATAACATGTATGTCATGTATGACATGACTTACGTTCCACGCTCATGGCACGCTCGCAGCCGTTTCGTTTCCTGGATATATACCAAATTTGATATGGCGTGACATGACTGTATGACGAACACAAATAACAGATCCTTACATGCAAATTATGGCACAGATGTCATGTGCGGCATGACTTACATATCTAGCTCATATGTAGAGTAGCATCTTGGATGCTGAGCCGCGACGTGAAAGCTAGGGCGGAGAGCAAGTAGAACTTCGCCCGTGACTTGGCATTTTCCAGCCAGAACCACTTGCAATCGGTCGCGTCTTTATACGAAGAACTATTGGCGCGCACGGGTGACTTGCGCGTTCTCGTGCATTTATCAAGCGTGCGATGATGAAGCTGTTAGCCAACACTGCGACCGTGGTTAACATTTCCCCGGCAGGACACCGGCATCCAAAGGCGTTTTTTTTTTTACCAAATGAGTTTAGAAACAGGGCCTGTCTCTTTGGCAGGACACTCGGCTGTCGTGCAGAATGTCTGTGCTTGGTTGTGCCTCAAACCGCGATTTCCATTCTTTGCTTCCATCCAAATTTTTCTTTCATCGACAACGCCGACGACGCTGGTACCGCGTTTTATGAAACGCGAGCTCCTTGTGGCTATTGCGTTACGATTTCGAAAAATCTATTTTCTCTGTTCCTGGGTTGATTGATGCTGTGATTCACCTGTGGCGCACAATCGTGTACTGCGAGCCGTGCTTCGCGGTTATGTGACACACATGACTGGTGGAAAGGGTTTCATGACGTGTGCTGCAGACAAGTCACGTTATTGGTATCATGACCCGTAATTCGTATTAGTCATACGCAGTGTTGTATGCGTTACAGAAACAAAAGGTAACGCGTTACCGCTACCATTACCGAAAAAAAAAGTAGCGCACGCTACTGCTGCCGTTCCCCCCACGATCAATAAATGGGCTCTGTGTGACCTTGCTGCAGAAACTGGAATAACAATTTAAAAGTGATCATGTTTATTTGTCACATAAAACAGCTTGCCCAAACAATCATTTTAGCTGAAATAATGATAATGAAAGCAGTTTCCCCCAACTTTGCCGGACTTGTAGTTTATTCAGCAAACAGGACTAATAAACTACGCCGTAGTATTGAAGGGACAACGTATTGGGAACTACAACTCGTTCAGTTTAAGTAACAGTCCTGTTTCTAAGCTGTCGTCAGACAGCATGCCTCGCATCTAACTGAATACGTCCGCAACTGCTATAAACACGCGCTCGACAGACACATTAGAAGGTACTCCTGTATTGTCAACACCTGTCACTGCCGATAGTAGTCAGCCGCTGCGACATATTAATAGCTGTGGGAGCGTGGCGCCTACGAGACGAAGAAGTTTCGTTTAAGACTCCCGAGATAATTCGAAGAAAAATTGGCATGACACCTCACGCTACTGAAAAATATTACCCGTTACTGTTACGAAATGGTGACGAGGACGTTCCTAAATTAACCAAGGAAGTAACGTGTTACCGTTAACGGCGTTACGTCTAACGCATTACAGCCTGTAATGTCTGTCTGTCTGTCTGTCTGTCTGTCTGTCTGTCTGTCTGTCTGTCTGTCTGTCTGTCTGTCAGTCATAGAACTAGGCGGTCACGTACCAAGAGACAGGGATGTACAGACCCGCGGCTTTAGGAGCTTCGCCCCTAAAAAAAAACAAAACACTACGCTTTTTACACGTGTTGGTACTGCAACGTTTTGCCTTTGGCGGTAATTTTTTCGAAAAGTACGCGAAAAAAAAATGACACCATCTCCCGCCAAAGGGGAGCATGAGGCGATGCGAAGCACACCGCGTTTGCATCGGTTCGACTAGCTGTTTCCCTCAATGTTGCGTATTGAGTGTTATAGTTTGTGTTATGTTTATGCTCTTATGTTGGTGTTAACGTAGACCCGAACGCAGACCCGAACGTGGTAGCGCGTGCCAGCGCGTTCTGACTAGGATACAACGCGTTGGTTCAGCATGCGTCTGCAGAATCTCGTTCCCCGACGTCATCACATGATTGCTGAGAGAGTGTAAGGGGGGAGAGGCCACACCGCCTTACCCAGCCCCTTACCCACCTAGCGCGTGAGCTCACAGCATAAGACGCTCACAGAGACTATGTATATTATATACACACAAGAGTTATTATTTTGCAAAGTACGAGGGCGTCCCCTGATAAGCTCGGGACACGGAGGCTCGGGCACTCGATTTTCTTTAGAGATGACGCAAGGCTACTGAACCTAATTTCGCTAAACCACCGTTATCGCTCAACATAATTCGTTAGTTTCTGCGCTATTTATTATTCAAGACATTGAGCAACACTCATATATCCGTGCACTGACAGAACATTTTATCCTCCGCGTATAACCTGTAAGGAAATTTTCGAAGCGCGCATAAACCAATTAAAGAATTTAAGAGGAGAACGCGTTAGCGCAATCGAGCTTCGTTCACTTCACCTTCACAGTCGCTAGCCTCGCTTAATTTCTCGGCGGACACATCCACCCTGCCGCAAGGACAGGTACGTCTGTGCTCGTAACATATATATTGTCTCAAACTGTCCTACAGTGCCTTTTGTAAGTATAGCATGCAAAATGCTCGCTAGGACATAATTCTTTTTTCTTCGATCCGGAAGGCTACAAGCGCAAATGCGTAGCTGCACTCTTTGTTGATGGTGTTGCTGATAATAAGAAAGAGAGAGAGAGAGAAAACTTTATTTAAAAAGGCAGTCAGTAACGTCAGGCATGGCCCGTCGCCTCCAGCCGTCCGCCGGTTTGATTACTTATTCCTGTGCACTTGGGAATCGGTCGGTTGTCACAGCAGCCACTCACTGTGCAATTCAAATGTACGACGCTGGTGCGATTCTACACTTCTGCCACGCAATATTACATGTGTGAAGGGGGGACCCTCGAACTACAAGACATTATTATAGTGCTTTTTTTATCGAAACAGTGTAGAACACCTGTTTTCCGTGCGAAGTCTTGGATTAGATTTCCTCTCGAGCCGAATATTCATATTGTCTATTTATTTGCATCTATCTCAAATTCTGGCCCCCGGAAGACGTTTATTTTCGCTAACAATACTTAGCCAACAATGAAATCACGCGCTGTTCGAAAACGTGCGCTTGGTGTAATATCAATAGTAACATGCCTCGTTTACGTTAGTGACGCCCTTTATAAGACAACTACTCACTGTTTGTCGTTTATATAATAATAATAATAGTAATAATAATAATAATAATAACATTAATAATAATAATAATAATAATAGCGTGAAGAACAACGAACGTTATAGTGGGCCATCATCTCCTCCGACATCGCAGGTCTGTCTGTATACCGCGCATTGCTCGATGGCGCTTCTCGTTCGCCCGCAAGATCCGTTGATTTGAGTCGTTGGTCAAGCTACCGGCCGATCCCTACGGCAGAGCTCAATAAACTTTTTTTTATATATATATCTGACAAAATATGGGAAGGTAGGCTACGTTGGAGCAGGCTATCCCAACATCATGACAGTACTGTACAAGATAAACATAAAAATACGAAAAATTAAGAATAAAAGAAGAAAAAAATAATCAGAGTCACTTAGTACATATATACACTATAGGGCTTATAACGAATGAATGAGCACAGTATATATGGGCGTAGTCCAGTTCATATATCGTGATCACATCGCGGATAGAGTCCGAACAAATAGTGGCAAGGTATAATAAGAACTAAAGACAGTTAATTAAATTTGTGTCCATTAAAAAATCACGGAAGGCGCTCACTGCGCGCCTTTGATTATCGGGATGTGGCCATGGTCCAAGTACTTTTTTCAATCGTAAATGGTCGTCTGTCGAGGCGGTTCAATCGATCACTCAGTTGAGCGCGTTGTTCGTCAATTCGCGGACATTCAATAATGATATGCTCCTCTGACGCATCGACATTATCACAGTGGTCGCAGTGCGGGGACGTTCTTGTTTTTATGCGGCATAGGAAGTGAGGTGTGTATGCAACACCTAATCGTAGACGGTGCAGTAGTGTGTCAAATGGTCTATCAATCTTTTGATTAGGTGTAAATCGGAGAGACGGATCTATTTGATATAAGAGTGAAGACTTTGTGTTTTCGTCAAATCAAGCGTTTTTGCACAATTTGTGGAGCATTTCGGAAAGAACCTTCTTGCTTTCCGAGAAATAAACGGGCACTGGTGTCAAGTGAACTTTTTTGTGTGCTGCAGTGGCTAATTTGTCAGCATTTTCGTTTCCCATCACTCCTACGTGACTTGGAAGCCACTGAAAACATATCTCATGGCCGACCAGATAACCGATGGTAATTGTTTTTAAGATTTCATATATTATGCTATCATCTATATGAAAATAAAAATCCTTAATCATTTGTAGCGCTCCTTTGGAGTCAGAATATATTACCCAGTTTTGCCTTTGCTGGCTTTCAACAATGAATTTTGAAGCTTGTAATATTGCAACAAGCTCCGCTGCTGTAGACGATGTCTTTCGAGAAAGTCGGAAATCTCTTTCTATTTTATATACGGGTATATGAAAAGCCGCAGACGAGCTTTCATCCATTGTAGATCAATCCGTGAAAACAAATGTGAAACAATAAACTCTTCAACAACAACAACAGTAACACAATACTCATATGAGAATAATATATTTGTTGTTATTATTATTATTATTATTATTATTATTATTATTATTATTATTATTATTATTATTATGTGAGGCACAAATTTTCTTTGAAAAAATTGAGTAGATGTCTTATCAGAGGCGTCCCTAATGTGAACGAGGCATGCTATAGTATACTGATATTACACCAACCCCGCGTTTTTTGGAGCAGCGCGTGATTTCATTGGTGGCTAAGTATTCCACAAAAAAGTTATCTGTAGCGAAAAATCCGGTGCCGACGCTGGTGTCGGCGTCTTCGTTGTGAGTGAAAAAAAAAGCATTGCCCGTGGGCGAAAGGTCGAGGTAGCTGCAAATAAATGAACAATATTAATAGCTCGCGCGTAAATTGAACCCAGTACTTCTGCACGGAAAACAGGTGTTCTACAACACAGCCACGCCGGTGCTTGAAACTGTTCGAAAAAAAAAGAAACTATGATAATGTCATGTTGTGTGAGAAGGCCTCTTAACGTGTGTTGTGTTGCGTCCCAGAAGCGTAGAATGGCACTAGCGTCAAACATTTAATTGCACCAATGAGTGGTTGATTTAAAAACTCGCCAATAAGCGCGTCAAGCAAGTAATAAATAGGTCCTACCGAGGGACCTTTTAAGAAACATCGCCATGTAAAAATATTACCACGCTGTTCTTGAGCAATACGTGCAAAGAAACAATTACACTATAGTAGCAGCAAGGAAACCAGACGAGAGCTATCTTCAAACTCGCTTGTACGCGTTCTTCGTTCTAAATAAAACTGGCCGAAATAATCGGGTCTCTGACCAAGACCTGATGCCGTTGTGCAGACCGCATAGCCAGTGAAACAAAGAGGTGTGCTTTGCGGTTATGTACGTACATCCAAATATCATCGGGGGTTTCACGTCACAAAACCACGATATGATTATGAAGGACGCCATCGTGGAGGGCTCCGGAAATTTCGAACATGTGGTGTTCTTTAACGTGCTCTGACATCGCACAGTATACGCGCTTCGTCCATTTCGCCTCCATCGAAATGTGACCTCTGCGGACGGGGTCGAACACGCGGCTTTCGGGTCAGAACCCGAGCACTGTAACCGCTACATCACCACAGCGGACTGTCGCATATGTGAATATAATTGGTTTCATTACGCTTTCACGAACAGTCAGCAAAGAGGGGAAGACGAGCTGTATAGCATGTCATGTACAATGAAATACATTTCGGGCGTCTTTTATTATGTGCTCTAGAAACGTTAAGAGCGTTGTTTAAATTAAGGCGTCTTTCTTAAAATGCTCAAATTTGGAAAATAATTCAGCAATTTCGTCGCTGTAATGAATTTAGGCCTTTATTTCTGCTACGTTTTGAGCTCTTAAAAAAGATTATCACTGGCAGCGAATACGGCACGGCACGTTGCCTTCACTCTTTAGCGCGAAAAAAATTCACTTGTTAAGTGACGCCAACAAATATTAGCTACGTGAAGCCTGTCTCTACATATTCTCAAAGCGTCATCGCCATCTCATAGGCTGATATTATTTTCGCGAAATTAGCTTTCACAGATTACAAAAACGGCCGCGACAAAAGGACGTCCTAACTTTCTTCAAGGAACCAGTGGGGCCGACAACTATACAACCGCACGAAATATATTGAAAAGGACGAGAGGAAGGGCAGCACGCCCTTTCGAAATACGAGTTTGTCAAGCGCAGCCAAGTGACTTGTGCGCGCGGATTCACTAAAAAAAAAATACTTGATTCACGATCGAGCAACCAACCGACCGCTCGTCGTACACGACTTGCGCTTATCAGTCAGCGATCACGGTTCGCTCTCGGTGGCGATAGTCGACATCGAGCTGCTTCGTTTTTTTTTTTTTTTTTTTTATGTATGGCCACTTTGTCTGCCGCGCGCCATGCGTTATCGCGCCAGTTTTGAAAGTTGAAGGTCTGTACGCCACGTGGTGTGAAAAACGGTGAACTAAAAGCGATGTCCCGAAATGCTGGGTATGGGTGGGTTTAACGACGCAACGCCCGAGTGGATGGTGTTGCCGATGGATCATCAGCAAGTCTATCAGTGAGGCAATCCATTGATCCTTGCGCTGTTCGGTAGCGATGGTATGAAGATCGATGGAAGAAACGGCAAGGTGAGACGCTGAGCTGTGGGCATTGTCGTCAGGCAAGGGAGAGTGCGAGAGGGCGTCGGCGTCAGCATGCTGGCATCCTTTGCGGTACAGCACGCGGATGTCGTAGTCTTGCAGGCGAAGTGCCCAACGGGCGAGACGGCCTGAGGAATCCTTCAATGACGACAACCAGCACAGTGCGTGATGATCGGTGACGACATCAAATGGGCGACCATACAAATAATGTCGGAACTTCGTAAGGGCCCAGATGATTGCCAGGCATTCTTTCTCCATGACGGTTTAATTGGTATCGGCTGTTGTAGGCGTACGGCTTGCATACGCCACGACATATTCCGGGAACCCTGGTTTGCGCTGCGCAAGGACAGCGCCGAGGCCAACACCACTGGCGTCCGTATGTACTTCTGTAGGGGCCGTAGAGTCGTAGTGGCGTAGTATGTGAGGCGACGTCAACAAACGACGGAGCGTTGCGAAAGCGTTGTCGCACTTCGACGACCACGAATGGAGGGGCCCGTTACTCCCCGAGGAGCTTCGTCAGCGGCGATATGATAGTCGCGAAATTTCGAATGAAGCGCCGAAAGTAGGAACACAGTCCCATGAAACTGCGCAGTTCCTTCACGGACGCCGGCTTGGGGAACTCGGTCACGCCCCGAAGCGTGGCTGGATCGGGGAGAATTCCGTACTTGGACACGACGTAGCCGAGTATTGTCAGCTTCCGTGCTGCAAATCGGCACTTCATTAGGTTCAGTTGCAGACCGGCGTCACTCAAGCGCGTCAAAACAAGCCGCAGGCGTTGAAGATGCGTGGAGAAGTCCGGAGCGAAAACGACGACGTCATCGAGGTAGCAAACGCACGTGTGCCATTTCAGGTTGCGCAGACCGGTATCCATCATGCCCTCAAAGGTGGTGGGCGCATTGCACAGCCCAAATGGCATGACGTTGAAATCGTACAAGCCGTCGGGTGTGATAAAGGCGGTTTTCGGTAGAGCGTCTTCAGCCATAGGTACTTGCCAGTACTCTGAGCGCAAATCGAGAGATGAAAAGAATTCTGCTCCTTGCAGGCTGTCAATCGCGTCGTCTCTTCGCGGTAGTGGATAACGTCCTTACGAGTGATCTTGTTGGGGCGTCGGTAGTCCACACAGAACCGCACATAACCGTCCTTCTTCGCAACGAGAACGACAGGAGACGCCCAGGGGCTGTAAGAGGGTCGAATAACATCGCGTCGAACCATGTCGTCGACTTTCTCGTTGATTACACGGCGTTTTGTGCGGGACACGCGATATGGACGTTGCCGCAGTGGTGGTTGGGCGCCTGTGTCGATGCGATGCGTAACGGTGGACGTGCGGCCGAGGGAAGGTTGAGCGACATCGAAAGAAGAGCGAAATTCTTGCAACAGGCCCAGAAGCTGGGAACGCTCGACCGGCGTAAGGTTGTCGGGAATGAAGGAACTAAATACATCAGCAGATGATGAAGCAGATGTAGAAGCTGCACTGAGCGTACTGGAACTTGGGCAGTGCGTGTCATAGGGTTCATCAATAACTTGTGCGTCTTCGATGGGTTCCACGCTGCCGAGACATTCCCCTCGCACCAACGTAACACTGTACGGGGATGAGTTCATAACAAAAATCACAGCATATCCACGGGGTGAATGATGGAGAGTTGGGGCGAAGATCGTGAAGCAATTTTGGTTACACCGTGAACTCTTCAGTGGTTTCGCCGAGCAGTAATCAAAGCGATAGTGTGTGTGAGATCCGCCTGGCGCCGCGCTCGCGTCGCGGCGGCCTCTCGAGCTCACACCTCGGGATCCTGCCGACGAGCACGAGCCGCAGCGGCCTTCCGCACCCGGTGCTCCTCGTCGTCCATGGTCCGCCAAGCAGCACGATCGGGCAAGCGCACTCGTGCGGCGACGATCCGGGGAATGAGAGATAGCGGGCGCTCGCCACCCGGCGCAACCCCGCGCAGCCGCCAATCGGAGAGCAGCTGCACCGCCAACGCCATCTAGCGTACCTTCACCCAACCACCATATTGTACGCAGGTCTATGGGACAGCGCCCTCTCGGAAACGAGACGAGAATGGAGATGACGACACAGAATGCGTACAGCGCCATCTAGTATATCGTCAACCAACTGCAGTTTGCATGCACCTCTATGGGACAGCGCCCTCTATTGTACGATAAGGGAACAATAAGGGGTACAGAGGATGGATCGACGATCGACAACCGACGAGGTCTCGCTATAAGGAGCTTCGCCCCTAAAATAGAGGTGCTGCCGTGAGTGACTTGCACGGTCGCGAAAGGAACCAAAGCCTTTCCTCATGAAAACACAGTCAGATGGCGAGAGGAGTGCAACGGTGTGGAAAAGACTGGCGCAGTAAACCGACACTGCCGTTGACGAGTTTGCAGGCACTTTGGTGTCGTCTTTGACGAGTACCTCGCTTGCAGCCGATGGACTGTCGGCCGGCGTCAAATCAACGAATGGTGAGAGCTCTATTTCAGCTGGTGCGCAATGAATGGCGGCGTCGTGGCGGGAGAGGAAATACCATCCTAGGATGACGTCTTGAGAGCATGCAGGAATTATGATCAGTACAACGGCGTACATCGCGTCCTGAATCATGAGGCGGGCTGTGGACACCGCTGTAGGGTGAATGCTTTGGGCGCTGGCTGTACGGAGGGAGAGCCCGGAAAGTGGCGTCATCACTTTGCGCAGTAATCGGCTAAGTTTTGCGTCCATGACGGATACGGCGGCTCCAGTATCTACAAGGGCAGATGCGCGAACACCGTCCACAAACACGTCTATCACGTTCGATGGGCCTCTCTGAGGGCTTTCGCAGTTCGACAGCGTCGCAGCCCTTGCCTCGTGGACTGCGACGACTAGTTTTCCTGGTCGCGTGCGGGCGGACGGGGCCGCATCGGCGACAGTGAGCGACGTCGTAGAGACCGTGAACGGCGTGTAGATAGGGCGGGCGGGACGTCGGTGACATAGGCGGCGGTTGGTCATAATAAGGGCGGCTCGATTCACTGGGAAGGTTGGATGCGACTCGAGGCTGCCGCACGCGATTGCAATAGCGTGCGACGTGACCGGCGCAACCGCAGGCAAAGCAGATGGGGCGGTTGTCGGAAGTGCGCCATCGGTTCGCGGGTCCCATCCATGTCGCATAACGCGATGGGCGAGGCGGCTGCTGATATGACTGCATGGTGGACGGAAGTCGGGGCACGTGGACGAGCGGGCCAGCCCGTGTAACTAAGCGGGCCAGCATGAATCGGTGGGGGCGTCCTGGCTACAACTTGGGCGTAGCTTGGTGGCGCAGGTACTGGAGGTGGGTGGTGGTATTCAGGAATGACCTCCACGATTTCCTGCTGAATCGCTCGGCGGAGGGGAGGCAGAAGTGTAGTTGACGGCTGTTCAACATGTTGCGGTGGAGCGAAAGCCGGAAAAGAGGCCTAGCGGGCAATTTCCTCACGCATGAACGACTTGATTTCGGCGAGCAAGGTGGTGTGGTCAGAAACGGCCGACAAGCCCGCGAGATCAGCGTCGCGTGACGGTGGTCGACGGGTCATCAAGCGCTGCCGGCGCAGCTCCTCTTAACTTTGGCACAGCGTAATGACCTCTGCCACAATGCGAGGGTTCTTGGCCAGGAGCATGGTGAAGGCATCGTCGGCGATTCCTTTGAGAACATTCGTGATTCTGTCTGACTCCGACATGCCTGCGTCCACTTTCTTGCACAAGTCAAGGATGTCATCGATGTAGCTAGTGAAGGACTCGTCGGACTGCTGTGCTCGTTCACGCAAACGCTGTTCGGCTTGCAGCTTACGTACGGCAGGTCGGCCGAACACGTCGACGACGGCGGTCTTAAAAGCGGACCAAGTCGGGAAATCGGATGCCTGGTTGTTGTACCACATGCCGGCCACACTCGCGAGGTAGAAAACCAGGTTGCTGAGTTTTCCTGCCTCGTCCCATTTATTGGGCACGCTCACGCGTTCGTAAATGGCGAGCCAGTCCTTGACGTCGGTGCCATCCGCGCCGGTGAAGAAGGGAGGGTCGCGGATGCTGGCGACACCGGCACATGACGTCGGCGCAGGAAGCAGCGTTTGCTGAGCGGCGTCTTGGGGCATGGCAGATGGCACGGTACGGTATCGAATCTCCTAGGGCATCGAATGCGGACCAAAGTTGTTTTGAAGGCACAGCACTCTCCACCAAATTGTTAAGACGTTTATTGGCGGGCACTCGGCGACGATGCACGACAGCGACAGCCAAGGCGGTGACCGACTCTCAGCACGATCTGCTCTTTCTCTTCGAAGAGGGCGACCTACTAGAAGGCTGGACAGGACGACGCTGGACAGGATGAACGACTGCATAGTTCCAAAGCTACGCTACATTATTATTATTATTATTATTATTATTATTATTATTATTATTATTATTATTATTATTAGTCAGTTGAAAATCTAGTCCGCCAGAAGTCTGGCGATCACAGAGCAGGAAGAAAATTCCGATCTACATTTGCAATCTCCGTAGCAGATTCGCGAGTGACAATCAAATACGTACAAGAAAGTGCACAGGGGTTTTATTTCACTGCCATGGAATTGAACGCAGCCATCCTAGTAAGTACTATGGACCGGTACGCATTCGCCGCCAAAGACTGTTGTGCTAGGCGCCGTTTTGTGCTCGGACGCAAGCTGCATGAATCTAGCCATGAGCAGCTTTGCAGCAAAAGTCGGCATTCATCTATATTGCCTCTATATACTCACCTTTGCTTCTTGCGCCGTCATCTGCACTACTGAAATTCCCGTGTCAAAGCGTGCGTTCGGCTGGCCAGTTTGTTGAAGAAGCAGCGTTGTGTCAATTAGGTTTTGTAGGATCCATGACCCTGGTAGGCTTAAAGGATTTGTCCACATCTCGATTCTGTGCAAAAGGATATAAACAAGAGTATTTGGCAGACAGATGCTGGCATACAGATGATTTTCGACTGCTGACAGCTGCGCAATGTGCTCCTAAGTTTGGCTATTCAAGTAGTGTTGGTGTTGCGCGCGTATTCTGCATATCGCTTACCGTACAGTCGTGATTCATGCTTGCCTAGTGCATGAAAACGAGCGAAGTGAATAAAGCGGACACACGGTAACTCACAAATACAAGCATCCGTATGTGAATCATATATACGAAACAAAACAAAAAAAACGGCAGGTCCCATGCACTGTGGGAATTGATGTAATGGGAAACAGCCAGCAAGGTGCAAATCATGCTGTACATAATATGCATGTCATGATTTACATGTTAGGACCTGTCATTTATGTTCGTCATACAGTCACGTCATGCAATACCAAAGTTGGGGTATATCAAGCTAGCGAAACGGCCGCGAGCGTGCCATGAGTGTGGCATGCTAGTCATGTTACACATGCCATGTCATGATTTTCATATTACCACTTATCATTTATACTCGTCATATAGTCACGTCACAGTTTGAGTATTTAAGGGTAACTGGCTCATGATAGTGTTCAGTGTGTGCAACTTAGCGCAAGGCTGTGTTACCGCACTCGGACGATGTGTCGTCGAGACGCAGCCTTACGCACCTTTGTGACTGACGAACATAATCGATAGTTTTAGAATACCGAACGCAAAGCTTGCGGGCGTTGCGGATGTCACCTAACTGGAGCCCGCAACAAGTTGGCGTACGATGCATGCGCAATGCTAACGCAAAGCTTTTGCATACGCTATTTTAAAACTCTCTAATAAGCAGAACCACTGCGCATTGACACGGCCTTACGGGAGTAAATTTGTGACGACTGCGAGAATATGGATGTGTATAATAATCGATTTCTATTATGTGCATTGTAGCGGGCAGGACTCAAACTACACTTGTGTTTCATCGTTGTTGAACAGTGCAGCGCTGTTTACTGTTTTGCAGGATCGTGCTCACGTTCGTGTGGGATAAAACTTGTAAATTGACTCATTCTAGCTTACCTAGCATCGAATTAGTGATAAGGTGGAATTCATGAACTATTTGTTACGTTGTTAGACTCTGGCTTGAGCTAGTTAAATGAGATGTGCTCATGCGCGCCTTGACGACTACTTGGCATCTCTATTTATTTTGCATGCACATGCGCTTGGTCTCCTTCGGAAGGAGTGAAATCGAGTGAAGATTTCACTCCTTCCGAAGGAGATAACATTTCCGTCAGATTTAGCGCTTTTATCGCCTCTGCGCAGGCTGATCATCGTTTTTTGTTGTTTTGCTTTTCTGTTTTCTTGAGATTGTGGCGAAGTATATATGTGCGGACTGGTAGAGTGAAGAACATTTGGTTCTTAGTCAGCGCCGTGGTTTGTGTCCTTTGTTCGTCCCGTCTTGTAGCGCTGTTTTCTACTAGAAATGACGAACCAAACAGCCCAAATGCGTACCCTACTGCAGTAACAAATGTCACAGCTTGACAATTAAAGCCTGCTGCTCAAACACAAAGGACACACGAAACAAACTGACATGTATACACAGGACGAGCGGGATATAACAATAATATCTGGGGTTTAACGTCCCAAAACCACGATATTATGAGAGGTGCCGTAGTGGAGGGCTCTGCAAATTTCGACCACCTGGGGTTCTTTAACGTGCACCTAAATCTAATTACATAGGCGGGCGCGGATTAACAACTGCCACAGTTGTTATTTATACATTTATTTATTTATAGATAGTGTGATCTTTTACAAGATCTTGGCAGCGTGATACATATATAGGTGCATAAAACAGAAAAATAACAAGGAAAAAGTGATCGGTGAGTTTGTGCAAATGTGCTGATGTGCCGAGTCAGTGGTGCATGCTCTGCCAGAGCATTCGATACTGCCCATCGCATATCTGCATCAATTTAAAGTTACACAGCAGCTGTTTAACGTGACCCATATCCCCTATGTAGATGCTCTCCCATTCTGCACAGGGCTTCTTGGAAGCAACACCTGAATGAGTTCATGCCTCTGTTTGTACACGAGAATGTCAGCAACCACAACATCATATTTACAGAGTACGCAGGATGAGGTCTCACTTATACCGTGCATATGAGGAATGGAAGCACATTTCTTGGGTTGGGCACTGGTAGGCTGGCAGGTTTTTGGAGAGTGTTCCACAGCTGTCATAAATGCAGCAGTGTAACTGCTTGTCAGAAAGCCCTTTTGGGTTTTTTTACATATCGGAGGTCACGTCTTCACGTTTCATGCTAATACGACATAATGATTGAAGCCACAGACAACTGCTGACCATTGGCTGGATCATGTACCAGCCAATGTATGTACCATTTCTGTAAATGTGGTAAGAAAATGCTGCATTTTTCCTACTTGCTAACAAATACTAAAAAGGCAGTTTCTAGTCTGCATACATCTCTCCTGTGCGCTCAAAT
The DNA here is from genome assembly GCA_030522465.1 of Rhipicephalus appendiculatus. NCBI lineage: Eukaryota > Metazoa > Arthropoda > Arachnida > Ixodida > Ixodidae > Rhipicephalus > Rhipicephalus appendiculatus. Next base: position 65,737 of record JALIZH010016715.1, read on the forward strand.
TTGACAGTCTAGTTGTATGGTGAAGCTTCCAAAGCAGAGTGCTTAATCATGAAAAAAATTATAGTCTACATCATCATCATCATCAGCCTGTCTACGCCCACTGCAGGGCAAAGGCCTCTCCCATGTTTCGCCAATCAACCCAGTCCTGTGCTTTCTGCTGCCACGTTATACCTGCAAACTTCTTAATCTCATCTACCCACCTAACTTTCTGTCTCCCCCCTCACGCGTTTGCCATCTCTTGGAATCCAGTCAGTTACCCTTAATGACCTGCGGTTATCCTGCCGACGTGCTACGTGCCCGGCCCATGTCCATTTGTTCTTCTTGATTTCAACTATGATATCCTTAACCCCCCGTTCGTTCCCTCACCCACTCTGCATCTTACCGGTACTTACCTACGGAGCAGAAACCTGGAGACTTACAAAGAGGGTTCAACTTAAACTGAGGACGACGCAGCGAGGGATGGAAAGGAAAATGATAGGTGTAACCTTAATGTTCTACATAGCACACATGAATTCTTGATGTTGGGCAGGGGTACGGTTTTTCAGCCACAGCATCACCGAGACAGGCACATGCAGGGGTCACTGAGACAGACACCTATTAGTGTGCCGCATACTTGCCTCTAGGGCACCCTTCCAAAACTCATGTCGGTGTTGTCCAGAAGAAAGCTGAAGAGCTTTAAGTCGGAAGCATCGATTCGAGAAATTTTCTGGTGGGGTGGCATTTTGCACACGATGCGCGTGTTTTCTTGAAATGTTTGAAAAAATATCGGAGGTGGTTTGACTGCCCTTAAAGGTCAGTCAGCAGGAAACAGAGCTGTGATGTTTGATGGATGTGGTAGCTTGATGTCATGGACATGATCGCTCTCTTGCACTTCAGCTGATTTTGGACAATGCAAGCCAAAGTTGGTTTCATGAGAACTGCTAGACAAAAAATATAAAAATTAACATAAGGTTGGATAGCAGCTGCCTCAAATGTTTCTTCGTGTGCAGCACTAAGGGCACCCTGTATTTTGATGTCTTAGATTGCAGGCTACAATAAGTCAGTGTTATAACTTATCATTCTAGGCAGCATAGTGTTTCCAACATTTTGAACACGTCTTATTTACTTACATAACATTCGTAATTATGAATTTTTCTGTAAAACGATTTTCTGTAACCTCCTCTTTATCACTGTATATTGTCAAATAAACGTTATGCTCAGCTCTTTTTATGCCGCTTCACAATCCTAGTTCATAACTTTTTAGAATGAGTGTAGATTCGCCGCTGTTTATGGTGACAAAGTTTTCGGAGCAGGCCTACTGGAGAGCTCGCAACCAGTGGCATCGGGTGCCACCAATGTGTTGGTGAACATGTTGCTGCAGAATTTGTACTCAAAGGTCTGCAAACACCATGAAATTCGGCAGACCTGTGGTTTTTTCTTCTTTCCTGCACTCTAATGCAGTCATTTTATGTGAGAAGCCTGGTAATAGAAAGGCAAAACTTAGACCTTTAGAACATACAAAAATGGTGGCAGAAATTATAGATTATTTTCTAGTTTTCGGTTTTTGCATGGTTTTGAGCTCGGTTCTCATCGTCCAGACTAATTTACCTATTCAGGCAGAGTGAGTTTTCAGGTAAATTGTTAACACAGCATGTATATAAAACTCAGCGTGTGTATACATATTATATATATATATGCATACTCACAGTCACCCTTTTATAAGAGACACTGATGTTCAGTTGGAATGGGGTTGATAAGAAAAGGCAAATGTGGTACATTGCTTATAGACACCTCTTAAACAAAGAGACTAGAATTGCTTCCCGGCCAGTGGCGCACCAACTCTTTCGCGAGTGGGAGGGCAAACCTACCTCACTTGCCAGCCGTGACACATACAAATATTATATATATATATATATATATATATATATATATATATATATATATATATATATATATATATATATATATATATATATATATATATATTGTTACGTAGAAAACACACACACAGCAAAGCTAGCCACTTTACTGCGGAAACTGGTTGCCATCTTCCAGCTTCTTCTGTCTCGTCCTTCACTGCTCCTCTTCTGAGCCCATACCCCCACTGTTACCTCCTAACATCTTTCCACCGGGGGGGGGGGGGGAGGAAGGCGGTGTAAACATGTCTTTACTGAGTTGGGTGGTGACCTGCAAACTGTCCCAAGTAAACTGCTGCTTCATCCTGCGTGTGTCCGTTTGGCCCGTGCCATTGGGTTGACCGCGTAATGCAGTGGTCGAGTTCTTCATATGAAGTACCGTTTCATGTGGGAGACGTGGTCCGGAAAGATGTGGTGCGTCCCGGCTGGTCGATTTTCGGGTAAGTCTTCAAGGCGGTATGTGACGGGCCCTAAGCGACATACGACGCGGTAAGGGCCTTTGAATCGTGGTAAAAACTTTGTAGCGCGTCCGGGAAGGCGTACTGTGCGTCTAACCAAAACAATGTCTCCTGACTTATACGAAGGAGGTGGACGACAGTTCATGGCACTGGTTGCTTGGATACGGGCCGTGGCGTCAACCATGTGTTGCCTGGCTTGTAGGCGGCGCTGAGCAACCGTTTGTGCAGAATCAATAGGGCCGTTCCACTTTATGCCAAGGTGCGAGTCAAGGGGAATTGATGGCGTTCGTCCGTAAACAAGTGAAAATGGAGTCTCGTGCGTGGTTTCTTGCTTTGCTGTGTTGAGGGCAAATACAGCATCGGGTAGAAAACAGTCCCAGTTGGTGTGTGTTTTGTTCACGTACGACGCCAGAACATCAGTAAGAGTGCGATTTACCCGCTCAACGAGGCCGTTGCATTGCGGGTGGTTCACAGATGTAGTGGCGTGGTCTATTCTGTACGATGTCAAAGCAGTTTCGAACTCTCGTGACATGAAAGAACTTCCGCGGTCCGTGAGCAAGCGCTTGGGAGTGCCATGCCGCGTCCCCAGTTTGGTCCGTACGATATTAACGGCGTGTTCAGCAGTCGTATCGGGTACCGCTTCGGCTTCGATCCACTTCGTGAAGTGATCGACGGCGATGAGGATGTACCTGTTGCCATTCTTCATCTTCGGGAAAGGGCCGATGTGGTCCTTTCCTATCACTTCAAACGGACCAGGAGGTGGCTCAATAGGGTGCACTGGAGTTCTGGTAGCGGTGGTAGACACTTTGCGAAATTGGCAAGTTGGGCATGCCGCGACGTAAGCTTTCACCTCCTGGTACATGTTCTGCCACCACAACCGCTCGGACACTCTGGCATATGTTTTCGAACACCCGAGGTGGCCTGCTGTAGCTACGTCATGGAGGGCTTTCAGTATTTGGGGAGGAATAGATGGAGGCGCTACAGGTAGCCACAGGGTCGAGCCTTGCCTGGTGCGCCTAACGTGATGAAGCAAGCCGTTTTCCACTTTGTAATAGCGCCGTAGTCTTTCATAACGTGAACTGGGCTGGTCAGTGCTGCCAGAGCGAAGGATGTTTACGATTGAGAGGAGCTCCGGGTCACGAGCTTGTGCACTTCGTAGGTCACCAATAATGCTGACAGATGCCGGATAACGCGACAAAAAGTCGCCATCTTGATGTGACGCACCACTTCTGTGTACAATGGTGAAGTCGTATTCTTGCAGTCGGAGCGACCAGCGGGCCATCTTTGGTGTCAAGTTGGTCGAAGACTGTAGCCAGACTAATGCATTGTTGTCAGTGACGACTGTAAAGTGGCGGCCATACAAATAGGGCCGAAACTTCTGGACGGCCCAGATGACAGCCAGACACTCCAGCTCTGACGAGTGACGACGTCGTTCCACATCTGAGAGCTGGCGGCTAGCATACGACAACATCCGCTGCTCGCCCGTGGAATCTTCTTGCAGAAGTACTGCACCAAGTCCAACTTGGCTCGCGTCCGTGTGCAAGACAACAGAAGCCGATTCATCGTAATGGGCAAGTGTAGGTGGCTGCAGCAAAGCCTGCTTGATGTCATTGAAGGCGGCCTGCTGCTGCGGTCCCCACGTCCACTGAGTGTTCTTTAATAAAGCAGTGAGAGGAGCGCTACGACTGGCGAAGTCTTTGACAAAGCGCCGGAAATATGAGGCAAACCCCATGAAGCTCTTGAGTTCCTTGGCTGTGCAAGGGTCTTTATAAGAAGCTAAAGCACGGAGCTTTTCCGGGTCAGGCGCAACACCTCTTTGGTTTACGACGTGGCCTAAATACGTGACTTCGTGAAATCCAAAGAAACACTTCTTAGGTTTCAACCGTAGGCCAGCTGACGATAATGTCTGCAGAACCAATTCTAGGCCATGCTGATGTTCGTCGAACGTTGAGGCATATACTATGACGTCGTCGAGGTATACGAGCGCCATAGTCCACTTAAGATGGCCCAAAACTTTGTCCATGAGACGTTGGAACGTCGCTGGGGCGTTGGAAAGTCCGAACGGCATGCGATTGAAGTGATAGAGCCCGCCTGGTGTGACAAAAGCCGTCTTTTCTGCGTCGTCGGGTGCCACGGGTACCTGCCAATACCCGGACAACAAGTCTAGTGTGGAAAAGTAGCGCGCCCCTTTGAGGCGATCCAAGGCGTCATCCAAACGAGGCAGTGGATATACGTCGAGGCGCGTAACATTGTTTAGCTTTCTATAATCAACGCAGAACCTGGTGGTACCATCTTTTTTCTTCACCAGTACCACAGGTGATGACCAAGGGCTGTTGCACTCGGTAATAACACCGTGTTCCAACATTTCAGTCACGTGTTCTTGAATGATACGGCGTTCGGACGGTGAGAAGCGACGAGGCTGGTGATGAATAGGTGCGTGCCCTTGCGTATCAATGTGGTGTGCGACCAACGGAGTACAACCAAGCTCGTTTGAGGATATGGCAATGGTCTCCCGGTACTGCCGCAGCAATGATTTTATGGCTTCCACCTCGTCGTCCGTGAGCTGCGGTCCGAAGTAGAATGAATCCCAGGGTAGAGGTGTCGGGGACAGTGACTGGGCGGCACTAGTGTCCGTTGTCGACACCAACGAAGCCATTACCAGATGATCGATCTCTGAGGCCTCGCCAACTTGTTCGCCGCGGTTTAGCTTTACCGGATGACTGTTTATATTCACAATGAACACGTGGGTGGTGCCGCGAAGGCAAGCAAGCAAGCTTCGAGGTGCGGCTGTCTCTCTAGATGGAATGGAACGTAATGTCGTCTCGAAGAGAACATCCCCCGTGATGGCACTGTCGAGTGTGGCTGGCAACCAAGTCCCAGAATATGGTGGGATGACTGCAGAGCAAGCAGCAATGACCTTGCAGACATCCTTGTCGGTATCGCGTGGGGGGTGATGGGGAACGCATTATTCGGCGCACTAAGTTCGACACGCGTCGTACACCACCTAACACGGCGCTTGTAATACGGTGGCAGTAACTTTTGTCTGCAGGCCTGTTTCGTGGGTGAAGAAAAAGTTCCCGTCGCCCCGTGAGTAGTCGATGATGACGCCTGCTTGATTGCACCAGTCACAGCCTAGGACAATAGGCCATATCGGACTTTCCGCAACGACGTATTTCACTGGCCAGGTCTTTTCCAGGACGTCAACGTTTAATGAGAACGTCCCCAATTGTTTAACCTCCGTGCCATTGAAGGACAAAAGGTGTGCGGAGGATCTAGGCTGGATTAAATGACCACTTGCCACTAGTGAAGCGTCGAGGATGTTGACAGCGGCACCATTGTCCACCAATGCTTTTATTGTCTTGCCATGCAACTTGACGTCAACAAAAATATATGGGACGTTGAGTACGCGCGTAGCGCACGAAGACAGGTGACGTACAGAAGGTGTGAGTGCTGGTAGTGTCATAGCTTGGTAACACCGTTGTTCTGGGGCATTTACAAGACACTTCTGTTTAGTAATCGGTGCGCTCGACTCTTCATGAAAATCCACGCCTGCAGCCGTTTGTCCAAGAGGTGGCTTTACAGAAGTGTTACGCGATTTCTTGTTCGTGTGCCGCAGAGTGACAAGTGGCGGAACTTTACGCAAGGTCTGCTTTGAAACAGGCTCGTAATTTGCCAATTGGCCACCCGAAACATCAGCGCCTTCGTTAAGTGTTGCCGTTGGACTGGTGTTGTCGGTTTTGGCAGCATGTTTGTGGTGTGATACATTACGGACTGCACAGGACGACTGCCTTATGGTATGCAGGGTATCATGTTGATCCATTGCGAGTACTACTGCGGTACGGATATCTTCTGGTTGGCCTATTCGCAGCATGCGACGAACCTCTGTATCCCGGACAGCGTCGATAAAGGTATTTGTAGCGAAGAGACTCACCACATGACGAGGGGCACCCTGCAGCGCTTTAATCGTGAGGCGCTCGATGTCAGCGGCTAAATCTTGAAACGTCTCGCCTGGCTTTTGACGACGTTCTCGCAGACGGGTGCAGCTCAGCAGAGGTGAAGAAAGGTCTCCATAACACTTATCAAGCGCTTTAGACAGCAAGTCGAAGTTCTCATGCAGTCCGAGGGGCACATTGAGGAGGACATCCCTGGCTTGTCCGCGCAAGTTGGCGACGAGTACCTGGGCTTTCCGCCGGTCGGTCCAACTATTGGCTATGGCAATGGTGTCCAGCTGAATTCGGTAGGCGTCCCAGGATACTGTACCGTCGAAAAGCAGAGCGTCCAGTTGCTTCGGAGGCTGTGCCACTCCGATGTCGCTACAATGTGCAGCCATCCTTACAGTCAGCTCCGCAGGTTTCTTGTTACGGTCCCTTGCCGCTCTCCAGCTCTCACATGCCTTGTATCCCACTTCTGACACCAAAATGTTACGTAGAAAACACACAGACAGCAAAGCTAGCCACTTTACTGCGGAAACTGGTTGCCATCTTCCAGCTTCTTCTGTCTCGTCCTTCACTGCTCCTCTTCTGAGCCCATACCCCGCTGTTACCTCCTAACAATATCACGAGACAGAGAACTTCATCGACAATCGCACTATGATGTGATTTTTTCATACACAGAGCGTTTGTTAAATAGTGTTTAATAATATTATAAACAAAAGGGATGGTCAGTTTTCAGCAGCATTTACTGGAACAACACATATATGCGTGTTATGCATGTAATAGTATTACACGCGACGCTTTTTATGCTTTACCTCACAACTTTCCGCATGAATACAATTATGTAGATGGCGGCCTCCTCAAAAGTATACATTTGTATCATTTTTTATAATGACTTAAAGTGGCTCACTAAGAATTGAGCTCTTAAATGCAAAGGAATCCTCAGGGAACCAAACGTGCTTTGAGCGTTTCTATATATCTACCTACCTGGCCACCTACGTCTGGGTGCTCTCGTAGTTGCCTCATTACCTTAGTATAGACCGAAATCGGCATATGAGGGCACGAGGGTATGACGCACATAGGTGTCTGGTCATGACATAGATAACGTGAACATCATGTCGTGTACGTCATGAAACGCTTTCCTTCAGTCATGTGTGTCACATACCCGTATACCAAGGGCCGCGATCGGTATGCGGGTATGAGCCTAAAGTTTGTATCTACCCAGGAACGGCAACAACATACATCAATTATTTAAATGCGGTATCGGCCGCGTTGATCCCACGAATGAAAAGAATAAAAATCAGGATCCCAGCAGGAATCGAACCCAAGCATTTCGTATGGCTGTGTAATGAGGTTCTTCTAAATGAACTGATAGAACGAGTACGTTGCGTCGGGGTCGGCAACGTTCTCAAGAAAATGGCGAGGCTGTTTTCTGAATTCTTTCCACTTTATAGAGAAACATACGAACATACGACACACAATGACGGGCACTGATGATAACAAGACACTTTACAACCTATGGGGAAAACACACACAACTTCAGTCCTAGCGTAAAACAGTCTCACCGGTGAGAGCTAGAATTGACGCGGGGAACGTCTACGGAGACCGGACTTTAGCGCAGGGAAGCCGTCGTCGCAGGAATTCGGAGGGCAGCCGGACGACGATCCAATGTAGGCGACGATGGAGCAGGCACGTGATGACGACCTGGGCCGACGAAGTCGCTGGAGCGCGAGGACCAAGGACCACAGCCGAGCACCCGGGCCCACGTCCGGTGGTGTTACTGGTGGCTGAGGTGGCCTCCCGTTGGCTCCATGCACTCGCCGTCGGAGCTTAAGGCCAAGCGAAGCAGACCGCTCCGACCCTTGACCTTTGCCAGGCACTCGGGACGAACCACGACCGTGACGCTGGCGAGCCGTCTTCCTCCCAGCTTCCGCTCCCTGGAACACCACCCTGCCAACTGCGTGGCACTTCACGCGCACGCCTCTCTCCTTCATGGCCTCGTGTCCCAGCCCATCGTCGTCTTCGTCTTCGTGCAAGTTTTGCCACCGCGCTTCTGCCTTACGATTTCGTCTGCTATGTTCACGTCGGCCTTGTCACGACACCATACACGACACTCGCGCACTTCTCCCATCACACAAGTCCCCCTTTTAAAAGTTTTGTTTCCTTTAACAAAACTTCAGCTAAGTGCGCGATAAGTTTCACTATAACACGCACAATTCAAAGTGACAACACAACTGAGAGCTAGATGCATATTTCAACGCTTCATCAACACGTTTACACATGTTACAACGAACACGTAAAACTAAATTTACTGTTACTGACATAATTCTCATATGATCCCTTGCTGGATGTTCTTTATGATGTAAAAAAAAACAAAAAAAAACCATCGATGTTGTGGTCTCGGTTAAGCAGAAAGTCCACCTTCCTTAGCCGACCACAGGAAGCGGTACCTTCCGTTCAAACAGCAGCTGGAGGAGAAGCGCCTCATCCCAAACATGAAAGTCGCGCTTTCTTGGTTTCTGCTGACAGTGTCATTTCCGTTATTTGCGCGATGCTGTCACATTTTGTCGCGACAAGCTCAGGGTGTCCTCGATGCGTTCGCGTAGGGTCAGAAGGTACTGGTAAGTCGCACGTAACTCAGGGCTAATTTCATCTCGTGTCCACAGCTCTTTCATTATTGACATCAGTCCACCTACGTACCGACCTGTTCTTTCTTTGGGAGCTGTTTCCTGGCATACGGCACAAGAGCGAACAAACCGCTTTGTTTCTGCCTGCATCCCTGGCCAGTAAAATAGCTCCTGCACGCGGTTCCTCGTGCGTTTCATTCCTTGATGGTCGGAAAAGGGACTGTCATGTGCGACCTTTAAGGCATACCCACGCAAGCACTTTGGCAAAACAACGTGTGTGATTTTCTTACCATTGCGAAGCTCGCGTTCTCTGTGAAGTAGTCCTCTCCTCAGTGTGAACATTTCTCGAGTGCCCCCCTTGGTAAGGTGAACCATATCAACTCGCTCAAAGCATGATCTCAGCGATGGGTCGTTACCCTGAGCTGCTCGCAGATCATCTTTTGAGATAGCGGAGTACTTTGCGGGGTCTCTGTACGTGTAGTCGGATCTTACTCGTTTAGCCGTTGCAGCGCACACGAGACTCGGTTCCACGCAATCTCCGGGTCCTTTGTGAGCGTATCCGTCTTGATCCCCTCTATATGACCATTCCGGGTCAGGATCATTAGGTGTCCGTGCCCCCGGTATATTCCCTATGATCACCTCGTATAGGGGATGTGGCATACATTTTACCAACAGACGCCCTGTGAAATACGGTGAAGACAGGTGTACCCACGCTTCTGGAAGGTCGTAAGACGTCCCGTCCGTAAGGATGACGGTGCCATACATTCCGGTCAAAGCTGTGTCAGGAACTAAGTCCCGCTGCACTATCACCGTATTGCTACCAGTGTCACGTAGCACGGTTACCTTCATTCCGAAAACCCATCCAGCCGAAGATGGCATAGACCTCTTCTGCATGGTGCAGAGTCCCTTCTCTTGATCTTCGTCCTTAAACACGTTCAGGAGCTCATGCTCCGGGCCTCTCGTGAGCTATTCTCTCTCTTGCGTTTGTTCCTGGTCGACTGGAACCACTGCACAAGTAACTTGTCCTTTCCCGCTCTTCTTCTTACAGTCACTGTTTACTTGATGACCGGCTTTCTGACAAACTTGACAAAAGGGCTGCTTGCTTTTCGCTTGGCATGACGAAGCCTTGTGTCCGACACGGTCAAACAGGAAACAGATTATCTGGGAACCTTTTGACGATTCCTTTCCCTGCCTACTATCTCCCACTATAGAAGAGATTCCAAACGCCTCCCGAAACTGGCCGAGATTTCGTTGTTGTTGCGCCTCCATGAAGTGGTCGCATGCCTCGGACATCTGTTTCAGGGTTTTGCAGTTCCTCTCCTTTAGGAATACTGCGAGTTTGCTGTGGCAGTTCTTCAGAAACTGCTCTGAGACTATGAGGTCTCGCATGCCCTCGTATGTTTTCGGCGTCCCCGATATTTCAAACCACCGGTCAAAATAACCCTGCAAGCGAACGGCATATTGTTGGCCAGTCTCGAGGTCCTCCGGCTTGCTGGAACGGAACTTCTCCCTGTATCCTTCAGCGGTGAACCGAAACCTCTGCAATAGGGCCACCTTTACCTTTTCATAATCAAGTGAGTCTTCTGGTGACAGCCGACCAAATACCTTCAAGGCTTCCCCCCACCAAAAGCATGCTGAGAGCAGTAGCCCACTTATCCTTCGGCCAATCCTGTCCTATTGCGATCACCTCAAATCGACGAAAATACGCATCTAAGTCGTCTCTTTTCTCGTCGAAGAGCGGTAGAAAGTTACGAGGGCAGATTGGCTGCTGAGGCGGTAATCGGTCAATAACACTGACACTCTCAACATCACCGGGCGCGCGGTCATGGGCAGCCTTCTGAGCTTCTAACAAACGTATGCGAAGCTGCAAGTTTTTCTCCTCGAGAGCTGCTTTTTCCCGCATTAACGCCAACTCCGCCTCACGTGCACGTTCCTCGCGCTTGTGCTGTTCGCGCCGAGACTTTTCCTCACGCTCGTGCTGCTCGCGTCGGGCCTTCACGTTCCTCAGCGCGAATATCCCTTTCACGCGCTCTCTGTTCTTCTATCCACGTCTGAAGCGCGTCTCCCGACAAACCAAGCTTCTCACCTAGACTGACTGGTTCTTTCAGATCCATATCGCGGTCGTTATGTTCTTTTCGAAAGAACAGAAATCAGCCTCGCCCCACGTTGGGCGCCATTGTAATGAGGTTCTTCTAAATGAACTGATAGAACGAGTACGTTGCGTCGGGGTCGGCAACGTTCTCAAGAAAATGGCGAGGCTGTTTTCTGAATTCTTTCCACTTTATAGAGAAACATACGAACATACGACACACAATAACGGGCACTGATGATAACAAGACACTTTACAACCTATGGGGAAAAAAAACTCAAAGAAAACACACACAACTTCAGTCCTAGCGTAAAACAGTCTCACCGGTGAGGGCTAGAATTGATGCGGGGAACGTCTACGGAGACCGGACTTTAGCGCAGGGAAGCCGTCGTCGCAGGAATTCGGAGGGCAGCCGGACGACGATCCAATGTAGGCGACGATGGAGCAGGCACGTGATGACGACCTGGGCCGACGAAGTCGCTGGAGCGCGAGGACCAAGGACCACAGCCGAGCACCCGGGCCCACGTCCGGTGGTGTTATTGGTGGCTGAGGTGGCCTCCCTTTGGCTCCATGCACTCGCCGTCGGAGCTTAAGGCCAAGCGAAGCAGACCGCTCCAACCCTTGACCTTTGCCAGGCACTCGGGACGAACCACGACCGTGACGCTGGCGAGCCGTCTTCCTCCCAGCTTCCGCTCCCTGGAACACCACCCTGCCAACTGCGTGGCACTTCACGCGCACGCCTCTCTCCTTCATGGCCTCGTGTCCCAGCCCATCGTCGTCTTCGTCTTCGTGCAAGTTTTGCCACCGCGCTTCTGCCTTACGATTTCGTCTGCTATGTTCACGTCGGCCTTGTCACGAGACCATACACGACACTCGCGCACTTCTCCCATCACAGGCTGTCATGTATTCTACCACAGAACCACGCAAGGTCTTGAATCTCCTTTGGAAAACGTACTATGCAGACATCAAGTCGGTAAAACGTCCACTGTGGTTACCGTGCTGGCTATCTAAATTGATAAAGAGGTGATAAACATGGCATATATACTCCTATTTTAAAGGTGCCATGTGAGGTTAACATCAATTGTTGGTTTAGTGTCAGCTCCGCTTTTATAACCGTCTCATAAACATTATATAGCACTCATATGACTCAGCAAGCAATAATCAAGCGTTGCTCGGCAACGGAGGAATGCACTAACGAATGGTATTCACATCGTCGCGCCATAGCGTGCACTTCATTTCCATAAAATTTACGTCCATGCCCTAATATGAGTGCTGACGTTGAGTCGGGTCATAAATTTCTCTCTAAAGTCCAGTGTAGTCGACGTGCCTAGTGAGCGCGCGATTTGCACACTACTAATCCATTTACAAAAACACGTCGATGTACCCATAACGCCTTCTGAAAGAAAATGAGAAATGCGGCATAGGCAGGTACTCGCTGACTGGTTCGCATGAAAGCAATTCCCGCAATTCACGGGATCTGCCGATTTTTAACCCGAACTTCTTGCATGCCGGGGTCTACGAAGACTTCAGTGACGTATTTCCGTCACGGAAACGACGTCGAAAAATGTACGCAATCACATGTCAAAGAAAAAAAGTTGCGTCAATGGGCATCGAACCGATGACCTCTCGGTCTGCCGCCACAAGTGCCGAGCACGCTATTCACTGCACAGTGGCCAGATACTTTCACTGCTGTACAAACGCATCTTTTATATCGCACATTCTCCTCTTACAATGCTTTTGGTCAGAGGGGTAGTGTCGCCCTCTTGAAGCGGTAAAGTAGTTCATCATTACTGTGGCCTCCGCGATTAGCACCTGCAACGCGTACTCCTACGCATCTGCCCCATTCGGCGCGTTTACCATACAAGGGCAATTTCATCAGCGCCTTAACACACCGAGTGTTGGCGACCTTAGCCCAAGCGTCGGTCTCGCTCCCAGTGTCTATCCAAACCAAAACTAGATCTTCAACGCGCGCCCGCCTCACCTGGATGTAATAACGCGTTCCTCGAATCACGGTTGGGCTACAGGGGTGACACGACGCGCTTAGCGTTTCCCTCTAGATACCACTCCTAAGCATCTCTATACAAACGGCAAGAATAAGACAGCTGACAGGTACTGCACGTCTCAGAGATTGGAGCAAATTTAGGGAGTGCCAGACTGATATTCAGAACCTCAACACGATAAAAGACTAGATGACGTATATACGGGAGGCGGCGGACCAAGCCACTAAACGATTTCACACAACACCGAAAAACCCAGCCATCGACAACCATCTTCTCCACCAATGGAAGGCAAGACGCAGCCTCACCAAAAGATGGAAGAAACAGCGGCACAACCAAAAGCTCAGAGAGCGCATAGCACAACTCACGGAGGCAGCCAATGCATATTCACAAGAGCTCTGCACTGCTAAATGGAGGAGCTTGTGCGACTCTTTTCGGGGGAATTCTAAGCACGAAAAGAACTTGGGCAATCCTTCGTAATATGCTTACTCCTGCTACCACACGGAGAGGAACCACGCTCGCCCTGTGCCGTATACTTAATCACTACGCAGGCTCAGACGCGGACCTTCTTCGTGAGCTCTAAGACACGTACCTGGGGGAAAGTCCTACGCAGGCAACTATATCACCCTATATGGGTCTGGCAAACCCTGCCCTTGATGAACCGATTTCACTCGCAGAAGTGTACACTGCAGCGCAATCTTTCAAAAAGAACACTGCGCCCGCACCGGATCGTATCACGAACGCCATGATTACAAACTTACCAAGGGAAACCCTGGAGCGCCTCACAAAGCTCTTCAATGACACGATTTGGAAGACAGGAGGATCCATACCACCTGAATGGAAGGAGGCAGAAATAATCTTAATACCCAAGCCAGGAAAACCAAAATCGCTCCAGAACCTCCGACCAATATCGTTAACCTCTTGCCTGGGTAAACTTTTCGAGAAGGTCATCCATACACGACTTGGGAGGTACTTAGAGGACAACAATCTCCTACTAAATTCCATGTTTGGCTTCCGACAGGGGATTTCCACGCAGGACATCTTCCTTCTCCTTCGGGACGAAGTTCTAAACCCACCTGCTGGAAGCATGAATAGAATCCTGCTTGCATTGGACCTTCGGAAAGCCTTCGACAACATATCTCATGACACTATATTGACCGGCCTCCAAGAAATACGGTGTGGGAGAGAACCTACAACTACGTGCAGAGTTTTCTGAACAACAGAACGGCGTCCATACGTTTAGGCCATCTAAGAGGGGACAATACTCACATAGCGAATAAAGGTACTTCACATGGCTCTATAATGTCCCCCCTACTATTCAACAGAGGGATGCGGGAATTGGCTCTAATGTTGGAGGAAGGCACAGAACTTGGAGTAGCCATCTACGCCGATGACGTCACCCTTTGGGCGACGAAAGGATCCTATGGAGACCGGCAAGACACTCTGCAAAGAGCAGTCGACACAATTGAGGAATATGCCAAAAGAGCAGCCATGACATGCGCGCCGGAAAAATCTGAATATATACAAATCAAGGCCCAAGAACACCCGCCGGACACGCTCCCCAACCTTCAATCTGGAGCTGAATGGAAACCAGATAAAACAAGTGTCGGAGCTAAGGGTGCTAGGAATGCTGATAGAGGAAACGGGCAGCGTATCGTTAACGCTAAAAAAAACTGAAACACACAACCAGAAGCGTAGCGAGACTCATAAGGAGAGTCACCTGCAGTAGTGAGAGCATGACGGAAGGAGACACCAGGATGCTGGTACATGCCTTCATCATTAGCCGCATCACATGTGCTCTCCGGTACCAACTCACACGCAGATGGGAAGCAGAGCAGGCCAACACACTCATACGCATTGCCTACTAAGCTGCATTGGGTCTCCCCGACTGCAGTGACACTCGGCGCTTGCAAAGCTTGGGAGTACATAATACGTTCGACGAACACGCCGCAGCCGTATTGATCGCGCAGAGAGAGAGACTCAACTCGACTATGCAAGGCAGAGTATTGCTCAAGAGGCTTCACTACCCTTGTCACCACAGTTCTGCGGTGAGGAGACGCGTCAAATACCCAGAGAAGACAGGGAACACATACACGTCACCCCGATCCCGAAAAATATGCACCCGACGGTTAATGCCGGCCGCAGAAGAGCAAGAGCGGCGGCACTGGAAAGGTTACGAAGTGACCCAGACACATACTATACCGACTCCAGTCCGTACCCAACGCGGCAAAACGCATTTGCAGCGGTCGTCACCAACAGAAACCAAGCGATCACGTCGGCGACAATACGCATGAAGAGCACGGCAGTAGCAGAAGCGGCAGCCATAGCACTAGCGATCCGAGCAGCAGAACGCAACAGACAATCTGCGCACGTCCTCACAGATTCACAAGAGGCCTGCCGACTGTTTCTCAGAGGCATCCTTCCCCAGAGCGTCCTACGCATACTAGGATCCAACCTCCAAGAAGACCACGGCCTCACACGGTGCCCCGCTCACAAAGGTGTAGGTGGAAACGAACGGGCGGACCGCCTGGCTTGAGCATTAACTTTCCGAGCCGCGGACATGCCGACCCGGGCGGATTACTTCATACCGACGCTGCCGCGAGATATCCTCGAGAGCCAAAGACGGGCCCGGCAGACAATGGCGCCACCCCACCCCTAAACTCACCCGCTGGCAATCCAGGGACTGGAGACCCCTACAGACAAACACATATCCCAACATACACACACTCAGCAAAATACGGCCATCTCAATACGCTGACCGCTGCCCTCGGTGCGGCGACACACCAACACTCATTCACATTACTTGGACTTGCCGACAAAGACCAGCAGAGGGCAACTCACCCCTCATCACACGAAACGAATTCGAAAGGTCGTGGGAGGTGCGACTCACCCGGCAGGACCTGGTAAGCCAGCGGGCAACCTTGGACCAGGCCAAGCGAGCCGCTCGTGCCAGTGGGGCCCTGGAATAAGGGCTCCACCCACGGACACCTCAGTTTGCCGTTTAAATAAAAATGTTTATTCCTCTAGATACCACAAAGTTCAATCCCACTTTAAAATGTCGCGGGATGGCGACCTTAGCCTGATTTCTGCGTCCAATATGCAACGCTCATCTTGCTATCACGCTTCTTTCTCTGATTATGCTGTGGCCGTTAACATCTACTGATACCACAATGGTTTGTTTAATAAATTGCTCTTGGACGTTAGTCATCGGGATGGAGATGTACCACCAAGCGTCAACGAGGGTGCATCCACGTTGAACAGTGCTATAGCTGCCAAACACCAAAACAAACATTGGGCAAAACCTCCTATATCAATGTACTGTAAACATTCAATTACCTCAGTAAAGGCGCGTTTTACTTTCCTGCAATACCGATTCCTATGACGGAGGGATCAACCACATTTTTAGGGGCGAAGCTCCTAAGGGTGTGGGTCTGTCCCCTCCTCTGTAGTAGTAGTAATAGTAGGTAGAGAGCCACGTATAGTGGAATGTACCCACTCCACGTGAAAGAGATGATGATGACGCAGTATAGTGGAATGTACCTACTACACCTGATAACGATGAAGTATAAGTGCGTTCCAGTATAGTGGAATGTACCCACTACACGTGATAACCATGACGATGACGCTGATGACCATGAAGTATAAGCGCGTTCCAGACCACACATTCTCTTTCTGCCATGGATGAAAATGATCGATCTTCGCCCACTCATCATCATTCACTTCGTGGATAGGGCATGATTTTTTTCAATGAATGATTGCTGGTATACTTCTCCATAATAACTATTGCACATTCTTGCAAATATTCAAGATAGTGTGTATTGCAATTCGCCTCTTTGCTAATAGTCCAAACAGTGTTCCTGGCGCATGCTTATTAACATTGTTACTATTACTATATTCCTATTATCGACTTGTCAACCCTTTTCTTACAAAAATGTATAATTTGTGGTGTTAGGGGCGTAGTACATTGTAAACAACGTTGTAGTACAACTGAAATTTTTTCTTTGAAAGAAAAAAAAAGGTGGGCGCTTATAACGTTGAACTATCCCTCTTTGCTTCCTCCCGAAATGGTCGTTAGCTGCGTATGATTGGTCGAAACATTCTGGGTCATGCAGACAGCACCAGCTCGTTACGCGATGCAACAAATGATGCGAAAATGATCCATCGTGTAACGACTACTTATGCATGACCACGCAAAAAATAAGAAAATGAACTATCTTCAATGCGGCATATTGTTGGTCATTGGTTCTTCGGCATTTAAGATTTTCTGTGGGCCGTAAAATCACCTGCTTGTTACATGACGTCAGAAATCTGTGATATGTAGTGGTGTTTATTACAGCTCATGCGCATGAACGAGCGCATTCACGTGATTAACAATACCTAAAACTTTTTGGAATAGCCGGAGAGTGTCTCCTTCTAAACGTAATTCAAGTGGGCTAGTCGCCGATCACATTAGCAGCGGCTACTTATAGCAGCTGGCGAGATGGATTCATATCAATATAATGAACATTTTCGCTTGCATCATAACGACGTTTAGCTGTTTGTGCGCGTATACAAAATTTGTGAGCTCATCCTTGCTGAGAGAGCGAAAGGAGAGCGAAATAAGCAGCCATGCGCGTGTGTGCTTCTTTGCCGTCTAAGTTGTATTTTGAACTGTAAAAGTCAATTCAAGTTGAATGAAAACCAAGTAGCTCGACTTTTAATTAAGCCTCCTTAGTGCAAAAAACCATGGACTTTCACCATCTCCCCTGGTCCGATGGATCAAGTAGCGGGGCAAGCTTAAAAGCTCATTTTTTCCAGTGTGCTCGAGTCCACTGCTTTCTTCGTCGCCTTGTTGCAAGCTCCCGCCATCGCTGCAAGCTACCATAAGCAAGGCTGATCAGGTTGATCGGAGACTAAATCGGAAACCTTTTTTGGCACTTCCAGTACGGCAAAACTGAAACACTGAAAAAGATTCGACACACTCATCGGGTCACAGCAGCTTCGTCAAAGCAGTGGTGATGCTATTCCTTTTCGATGAAAGAAAATTATTTTCCTGAAGCAGAAAGTGTTTTTACTGGTCAATAAAAAGTTTGCTCTTTCCCATCCGTAATTGTATCGTCAATGATTTAAATTTCAGGCCAGGCAAAGCAGAATAAAAACATGAACGAGTGATCTAATGTTATAGGGCCCCCTGCTCAGCGCTAGCCTGCTCTGCAATGCTACAGCACAAGGCGCGAAAGCGTCGCATAGGCGGCCCGCACCTTAAAGAGCCCACAAGGAAAATCATCACAGCAGCAATGTTGGAAAAATTTCCTAATATTGTAACATGCCCTCGTATCATTCCTATTCCCTCGTAACAATAGAATTGAGTGATTACTGTGGTGAAGGGAAAACATCGCCTTAGTTGCTGGTTTCCACACATGCAGCCAATTGTGACCACGGTCGGAAGTGGGGGGCTCAGCCCCTCTAACTTTCTCAGTGGGGGGGGGGGCTCGCGCCCCCCCTTACCCCCCGGCTGATACGCCTATGTTCCCGGCTCATGTCTTTTATAAAAAGTTTCAAATGTGTGTGTGTGTGTTCGTGCGTATGTATGTGTGTGTGTGTGTGTGTGCGTGTAGCAGCAAATATACAGGCATTTAGAAAGTCAAAAAACGCTCTTTTACTTTTTCTTTGCAATTTCTTTCCGTCCAACTGTGCCGTTGGCCGTACATTTCAGTCTTTGTACTTCGTGTGAAAAATTTCTAATTTCAAAGCATTGATTTTGGCCTATTTCAGATGCTTTCCGCATAGCTGAACGGGAGACCAGTTCTTCCAAATGCATGTGCACGCACAAACTGTTACTTGACTGATCAGCCACATGTTTCGCATCTCAATGGCATCTGCATGCAGGCGTCGGGCAGATAAAGACAAGTAAATGGAAAAGCCCCAAAAGGGGGCTCTCCACCCAAAAAAGGTGCCTTTCGGTTTGAACTTATAAGGTTGCCGTTGTGCATTCTGTAATGACGTTTGTATTTGATTTGCATTTGTTTCCCGACGTTTTGACGACAATATGTTCGACTTTTTTACATTATTTCCATGAGCTGCTCCTAAATTCTTTATGCGTTTGGCTCAGTAGGCATGGCTGAGTAACGGTTCATCTCATTAATAATGCAAAAAAAAATTCCCATCTCCCGCTAAAGGGAACAACGTGTGGATGCGAAGCAGTGGGGAGATAATTAGCTTGAGCGGGAGGAACGTCGCCGAGGTCACTTCACGGCAGCGGTCCGCGCGCTCATCGCGGCGCTTCACAGGAGAGAGAATGAGGTGCGCGCTTTGTCATTTTCATACCGCGGAAGTACCGTGGCGCCCCCCAGCGGAGTATGTAGCTGTCACACCACCTGTAGTGCGCGCTGCTCCGTAGAGGATTCCTATAGGAGAGGACGGAGGGGACCGTAGGAGAGGAGAGAGAGGGGGGAGGGGACGTGCATGCGCTGTGGGGGTGTGGGACACGGGAGCCGCTCCATAGAGTAGAGGATTCCTAGAGGAGAGAGAACGCGCATGCGCTGTGGGGATGTGGGACGCCGGAGCCGCTCCGTAGGGTAGAGGATTCCTAGAGGAGAGAGGGGGGAGAGGACGCACATGCGCTGTGGGGGATGTGGGACGTGTCTGTCGCCTAGGTTGACCCCATTCCTTAATCTTGCTTGCATGTGTTTTGGAGGGGGGCTTAGTCCGTCCCCGCTTCCCGCGTCCCACACCACCACAGCGCATGCGCGTCCCCTCCCCCCTCTCTCTCCTACGCTCACCTCCTTTCTCTCCTCTAGGGAATCCTCTACTCTACTGAGTGGCCCCCGCGTCCCACAGCGCATGCGCGTCCCCTCCCCCCTCTCTCTCCTACGTTCACCCCCTTTCTCTCCTCTAGGAATCCTCTACTCTACGGAGTGGCCCCCGCGTCCCACAGCGCATGCGGGGACGCGCATGCGCTATGGGATGCTCTCCTACGCTCACCCCCCTTCCTCTACTCTAGGAATCCCCTACTCTACGGCGATGCTCAACGAACACATGTTATCAGTCATTTATTCCCCGAACCTCACAAGACTGGAACAATCTGCCAGGATCAATCACGTCCATTGTTCATCATTCTCATTTTCATAACGTTTTAAACTCTAGTGTACTGTAACGCAACTAACCAATTATGTGATTACGTTTGTTTTTTTGGCAAACTGTCTGATTCTTGTTTGTTTTGTAAAAACTTGTACTGTTACTTTAATTATGTAATTATGCTTATTGGACAAACTGTCTGATTCTTCTTTCTTTAGTTATGACTTGTACTGTTATTCTTTAGCTAACATTGTACTTTCAGAACAACGTTTGTATTGTATTTTTTTAATGTACCACTCCCCTCTATAATGCCTCTGGCCCTGAGGGTATTTCCAATAAACAAAAATAAATAAATAAATGTCAACTTATCGGTGATGGTTTTATTCAGACGCTAGGTGAGGCCATTCGTCTGCAGGTGCCAAGCAGTTGTTCTTCAGTGAGCTGTGTGGCTGTAATTCAAAACCGCGGGGGCAGTGCCCTTGAGCAGGGCCCTGGCTTCGGGGTTGCGGGCGAGGTAGCCCATGGCTACGACAATCCACTTGTCACCAGACATCGACATTCGAAATGGCCCGAGCAAGTCCATTCCGATCTGCTGGAAGGGTTGATGAGGTAGATCGGTTGGATGAAGGAGAACCGCTGGCCTTGTGATGCGGTGGGGACAGACTTGGCTTGTCCTCACATAACGAACAATGTTGGCGTTAAGCGTGGCCAGTAGTACTTTTTGTGTGTACTCACGAGCGTGTGCGAAAACCAAGGTGGCCAGCCATCGGGTTGTCAAATAGAGCCTGCAAAACTTTTGGACGCAGTGCCGAAGGTACTACAACAAGGTGGTTGGCTCGGTCTAGCAAGAAGTTTTTTTAGATGTGCAGCATCTTATGGCGAAGTTAAATCCGGTGGTGGTGGTGGTGGTGTGCCGCGTGACCACCCTTACAGCGCATCCGCAAACCCTTTAAAAAAAACCTCCTCTCCCCCTCTAGGCATCCCTCCCCGTGGCAACCACACCCTCACTGCGCATGCGCCTCCCTCTTCTCTCCCCTCCTACGCTCCCCTCTCTCTCCTCTAGGCATCCCTGCCCGCGGCGTCCACACCTCCCACTGCGAATGCGCGTCCCCCCATCTCTCTCCTCTCCTACGCTCACCCCCCTCTCTCGCCTCGCGACGCCGACGCAAGCAGCGCCTGCTAGCGAGTTTCTTGGTTGAAAAAACCGACTGCTCGCGCTGCACAACCGTTCACTGGCCACCCAATATAGATTGCACTGGATCTTAACCGGCAATGTGCTGCCGGTGGGAGATTTCTCCCTGTGCGTTGTTGAACAACAAAAATTGGCAGCGTGCGCGTTAACTAAAAGCGGACTGCAGGTCTCTGTGTCCAGTCGGAGTCTTCTGTCTCTCATTGCCCATTAGCAGCGATTGGCATGTTCCAGTAGGAAACACCGCTCCATCACTGCGTGCTTTGCTCCTCCCCAGTTTTCTATCCTGCGCAACGCTGCGATGAGCGCCAGCGTCAACGCCGCCGCCAGTGTAAGCGTTAGCGCCCGCCGCTTCGCATCTACACATGGTTCCCTTTAGCGGGAGAAGGTGTAATTTTTTTTCTTGAGGACGTCATTGTGCAATCAAAGTGAGACCAATCCTCACCTGAATACCTTAGGGAAAATGCATTCTTGCCCTCCAAGTTTCTAAATTCTGAATTCGTCCGTTGCTGCTCTGCGAAGTCGTCTGTGCTCAGAGCCCCCAGGAAGGTGTCGTCATCCTGATCACGTTCCAGCGGCATCAGTGCGTTTCTTCCCGACATTTACACCACGGTGCTGTCAAATTATCGAAGTCTGAAACCCAGCATGGAAGACAGACGGAAGGGTTCTTTAGGTTTGCCAGCTAATTGTTAAGACGTTTATTGGCGGGCACTCGGCGGCGATGCACGACAGCGACAGTCAATGCGGGGACCGACTCTCGCACGAGCTGCTCTTTCTCTTCGAAGAGGGCGACCGACTAGGAGGCGCTGGAGAGGACGACCCACTGCATAGTTCCAAAGCTTCGCTACAATTACCCCGGGTAGGAAAACGGAGCCGCCTGGCGACCTAACAGCTGGTTACTATCAGCGGGTCATGGTAGACCTTGAGGCGCGCCACGTTGACAATGTCGCGCCTTCGACGGCGCATGTCCGAAGTTGGTTCGATGGGTTCGATCAGGTAGTTTACAGTGGAAGTGCGTTCGACGACACGGTAGGGGCCTTCGTATTTGGGCTGTAGCTTTGAAGAGAGGCCAGTTGCCGTGGCAGGGATCGAGAGCCATACGAGCGCTCCAGGGAGGAACGTGGGCGCAGAAGTGCTCGTGTCAGCGCGAATGCTCTTTTGCCGCTATTGCTCATGTGTAGTCAAGGTCTTTGCAAGCTCTCGACACTCTTCAGCAAGCCTGCCTGTGTTGAAAATAGGCGCACACTCACATGGATCCGGCTTGTGTGGAAGTATCGTGTCGATGGTGCGACGGGTGCCTTCGGTATAATAAGAAGAAAGGTGAAAAACCAGTAATGCTCTGAGCGGCGGTATTATAGGCGTAGGTGACGAACGGCAGAATGGCATCCCAATTTGTGTGATCGGCGGTGACGTACTTGGAGAGCATGCCGCCGAGCGTACGGTTGAAGTGTTCGGTGAGGCCATTCATCTGCGTGTAGTAAGCAGCAGTTTTGCGGTGAACGACGTTGCACTCTTTGAGAATGGCTTC